>JARACY010001803.1:0-51608 GCA_029255725.1 Scrobipalpa atriplicella
TATGATACAATGACAACTGGTTTGACTACGCAAAGTCCAATTATATTGGACGCTCTGCTTTCTGAGAATTGAAATTTTGGGAACATATTTAAGAATTATGTTCGTGTTGTCTAGTTGTTCAGTGGTTTGAGTAAATTGTGTTCATTAATAAAGTTTCAGGCATCAATAAATCGGAAATTAAATTGGAGACAATTGTTTTGGTAAAATACGTGACGCGGCGAAAGGGACTTTTGCAAAGCTTTTGAAATCCCGTATTTATAATTTATTTATGTGTGTTTTTTCGGTAAAAGCTGTATTCAAGTTCCTTTTTTTGTTGTTTTCGGAGTGAAATTATAACATTATGCTTGTTTAGCTCTTAGGCCCTAGATAAACGATTGATTTCTGTCATTGAATTAGAATATATGGGGATGATAATATTATTCTAACTCTAACCTAGCAGTACGAGCAGCACCACATGACATACATACACAATTTAAGATTCTTATATCGTACTTACGTCAAACAAAATTTGGTAAAACTTATAAAAATCTGGAATAAATTCTGCCTATTACTCTAGCGACCTTTATCTCCTGTTTCAAGTAAATTATAACCCCAAAATTATTACCATAACTGTTTTTACCCCAAAAGTAGGTCAAAAGCGCAGTCACATACACCGAAGATATTTCGCACGAGTAGGGACATGCCCGCACGAGTAGGTTACACTGCCAACCCCAAATTGTACGGAATTTACTTTGAACGCGACATTTCATATACCAGGGACAGCAGAAACTGCACTCTCTCTGTGACATGACTATAAACATACCTACCAGACATGGTTCCCAACATGCTGGCAGCGTTCCCCCTTTGAATAGCCAGGCTTATACGCCGGGGCAAGGAAGCTGCCAGCTCTGCGATCACCAGATGTCTGTGGAGACGCACCGAAAGTTCCCTTATGAAATTTTTACTTTCTGGCCCCCATGTGCCTAGAGTTTTAAAACCAATTGGTGAGAAAATGTAGCTGCCTGAAATCTGCTCATATTTTCGAACCTTTATCGCCTCGCTGCACTCATTGCAGCGGCACCTGCTCTTAAGGCTCCTGCACACTATGCCGCCGGCAATGCCGCGCGGCCCGCGCGTGCCGCGCGCCGTACATTCATGTGACCTTGAATGATGTTCTGCGGCAACGTGCGGCCCACGCGGCAAGGCCGGCGGCATATTGTGTAGCGCTAGAGTCACACCGCTGACTTGTAAATTCCCATACGAATTTTCGGGTAAGTGCTGACTTGTCTTAGTTTCGGCGCCAGTCACTGACCTTGACTCGTTCTTGCACTTGAAATAGACAGGAAGATGATAGATAAGGATAACTAATTAAATAAATAGTAAGCTTTATATGACTTCACATTAATTTTGTGTTAATTAAACTTTAGTTTCTATTTTGAATATTCAATCAACGCGGGCAAGAAACAGAATTTTTGAAAGGTAATAAAATAACAACTCTCAAAAACTAGTAAGTAACTCTTTTACACATTTAAAATTCATTATGTTGAGACGTGCATTACACCAAAAATATGTGACAAAGAAGTAATTTTCAAGTTAGCATAGAGTTAAAATTGTATAGAACTGGATTAAGTTTGAATAGCGAATCCAGCAGAAAGGACAATGCCCTCCTCAGAAATACAACTGCGGCTTGCGGCAGAAATTCCAGTGAAATTTTGCGGACGACCGAAATGAAGCCTTATTCAAGTGATAATAGAAGTCTATTTCGGAGAACTGCATGAATGGTCATGCCTACTGGTAGAGATTTCGCTGAAAATTGCGAATTTTGCTTTTTATATAAACTGTTATTAAAGTTATACTTAAAAACATGTTTTGACGAAAATGCGGTATCAAGAACGAAATTAATTGAAATTGATAATTATTAATTGAGTAACAATTATTGGTAATTCATGTCATTTAGGAAAATGAAAATAATGTTTTGAGAAAATTATGCATGATAGGAAATCTTTTGATATCAATTGGACTCCAATACTTTAATATTTTATGATATTTTCTTTCTCTTCTGAATTTAATACAGCTTAAAAATAATGAAAGAATAAATCAGTTACTTATAAGTATAACTCGCTGCTATCATCATACACGCTGTTTCTCTAACTGCAATTATTGTATGAACATAAAATTAACATAAAAAAACTAATATAAAAGTGAAATTCAACACCAATATTTACGAATATGAAAACAATTTCAACACGAAAATATCTCTGAAAATTGGTCTAAAAAACAACCAAAATGTGGACGGGTAAGTATATGCGAATAGCGACCACAGAAATTGCAAACCAGGATTAACTTTGAAAGGGAAAATGCGCTCCGGACCGCGTTATGCAACAACTAGCCAGAAAATTCCAGCGTAATTAATGCTGCAAAGTAAACTGAAATACATATTCTTGCTTTTGCAAATAGATTGCTGTTTTGTGTGGCAGATAGTGGTGCGTAAGTACTATATAAAGTGCTTTGTGTCCAAATTATACACGACTGCGTGAAACCAAGTGATATCAAAATTGCTTTTAAAATTTTGGGCATATGAAATAAGGTGTATAAAGAAGATAATAACAGCAGTATTGTTATTTATACTTAATATTTTTAAATATCAGACATCTATGTTCTTGATTACTTACTCTGATTTTATTAGACTTTTGACATCACCCTTCTGATTTAACACACTTGTAATCACGTCTTGTCTCAGGATGACATAAACAAGAGGTAAAAATGTAATAAACAAACAAAGAAACACATTGTTGGATATAAAGTCATAATCAAACCGTTTTCGAGAACGATTGGTGACAGTACTAATAAGATGCCTCAACTTTACGTGAACTCCCGAAACGTAATGAAAGTTGGTACAAAGAACAGTCGGAAACAGAAGTGACAGTCGAAAAGTTCGCGACTGACATCTTTAGAAACATTATCTAATGAAGAATATCATAAACGACTTGACAACTTTTCCCGAGCAATTGGGACGTACTGGAACTTTTCAAAGAACGTTTGAAAATAACTTGTATTCAATGTAAGTGAAATAGAGCAGAAAAATTGTCCCTTTCAGGTTTCTGAAGTAGATCTTTTCAAAGATTTTAATATAACAGTTATGAGGTCATAACGATATTTCATGAAAAAATGCATTTTATTACACAAGTTTAGTGTAAAATGTGATAGGATTCTAAATCTTCATTATAATGAAAAGAAATAATTGACATTATAATAATTATTAAAACGCTTCGTTAAGACACTAAAACGGATAAAATTTCACTCTACACAAAGAGAACATGGTTAATTGTTTATTTGTGCTAATCCTAACGAGAGCTTTTTGCTGGATAATAATTGAAATTCTAGACAAATGGTTACATTCAATTAAGCTAAGAAACAATTTATATGCAAACCTAGCTCTGCGACACTTAGCAATGCTCCATTAAAATGTCATAAGCGACTATTAAGTAAGACTAGGCTTTTATTGAACGTGAATGAGAGTGCTGCATTGTATGGCGAATTGTCAAAAATGGCGTCTTCTTCATCTCGAGTGGGTTTCGAGTCCATCGACCGGATAAACACTGATGACAGAGTTTATAAACCGTCTAATAACACAGCTAATAGGACTTCTGACATAGTTTATGTAACTACCACGATCAAAGACAGCGACCGGGACCGACGGCTTAACGTGCCCTCCGAAGCACGTAAATCCTTTTTATTTTCGGACAATCCAGGTTATTCAATCTGCAATGTCCTAACCAAACAGGGGAAAAAACTCACAAAGTGATGAATTAACAAACATCAATTTTGTATCCCCCCTGAGAATCGAACTCAGGACCTCCGGATCGAGAGCCCATGGCTCAGACCACTAGACCACGGAGGCAGTTTAATTTCTTCCATGTTGGACTGGGAGCGATAGAAAAACATAGATTGCCTTTCTAGCTGCCTTTCCTTCCGGGCGCAATGCTGTAGAAGTCAGCAAAAGGGATTCGAAAATGGCAATATAAAAGTGCTTTCAATATTTGTCAGACGTGGCGATAACGCATTATACTAGGCTTTGCAGGCTCTGCCTACTCCGTAAGGGTACAAAGGCGTGACTTGATGTATGTATGTCTACAATAGCGTTGACGGCATTAGTTAATTTTTTCTTCTACTTTCTTTTAAAGCGTATACAGTAAATGTGCGTAGGAAGAAGGAAAATTGCTTCAAAGATATATTACACTTCAGCAACTTCTGCAGATAACTTTTCAATTTATTCTTTGTTTCCAGATGCAAACACCAATAGAGTGTTAGAGCAGTTATTTATTTTTATTATTATGTTTGTTTATGTAACATTTATAGGTATATGGTATCAAAACGAGTATTACAAGTGGAAACTTGGTGATAATGTCCATGAAACTGAACAAGTTTACCAAATAAATATAGGTCAATCATAACTTGTCAAAATACTTAATTCGTACCACTGGCTCTTTTTTTTCAAGGGGTCCACTATTTTGTCCATATTTATTTGACCTATATTTATTTGGTAAACTTGTTCAGTTTCATGGACATTATCACCAAGTTTCCACTTGTAATACTCGTTTTGATACCATATACCTATAAATGTTACATAAACAAACATAATAATAAAAATAAATAACTGCTCTAACACTCTATTGGTGTTTGCTCTGGAAACAAAGAATAAATTGAAAAGTTATCTGCAGAAGTTGCTGAAGTGTAATATATCTTTGAAGCAATTTTCCTTCTTCCTACGCACATTTACTGTATACGCTTTAAAAGAAAGTAGAAGAAAAAATTAACTAATGCCGTCAACGCTATTGTAGACATACATACATCAAGTCACGCCTTTGTACCTTACGGAGTAGGCAGAGCCTGCAAAGCCTAGTATAATGCGTTATCGCCACGTCTGACAAATATTGAAAGCACTTTTATATTGCCATTTTCGAATCCCTTTTGCTGACTTCTACAGCATGCGCCCGGAAGGAAAGGCAGCTAGAAAGGCATTCTATGTTTTTCTATCGCTCCCAGTCCAACATGGAAGAAATTAACTGCCTCCGTGGTCTAGTGGTCTGAGCCATGGGCTCTCGATCCGGAGGTCCTGAGTTCGATTCTCAGGGGGATACAAAATTGATGTTTGTTAATTCATCACTTTGTGAGTTTTTTCCCCTGTTTGGTTAGGACATTGCAGATTGAATAACCTGGATTGTCCGAAAATAAAAAGGATTACGTGCTTCGGAGGGCACGTTAAGCCGTCGGTCCCGGGTCGCTGTCTTTGATCGTGGTAGTTACATAAACTATGTCAGAAGTCTATTAGCTGTGTTATTAGACGGTTTATAAACTCTGTCATCAGTGTTTATCCGGTCGATGGACTCGAAACCCACTCGAGATGAAGAAGACGCCATTTTTGACAATTCGCCATACAATGCAGCACTCTCATTCACGTTCAATAAAAGCCTAGTCTTACTTAATTAGTCGCTTATGACATTTTAATGGAGCATTGCTAAGTGTCGCAGAGCTAGGTTTGCATATAAAATTGTTTCTTAGCTTAATTGAATGTAACCATTTGTCTAGAATTTCAATTATTATCCAGCAAAAAAGCTCTCGTTAGGATTAGCACAAATAAACAATTAACCATGTTCTCTTTGTGTAGAGTGAAATTTTATCCGTTTTAGTGTCTTAACGAAGCGTTTTAATAATTATTATAATGTCAATTATTTCTTTTCATTATAATGAAGATTTAGAATCCTATCACATTTTACACTAAACTTGTGTAATAAAATGCATTTTTTCATGAAAATATCGTATGACCTCATAACTGTTATATTAAAATCTTTAAAAGATCTACTTCAGAAACCTGAAAGGACAATTTTCTGCTCTATTTCACTTACATTGAATACAAGTTATTTTCAAACGTTCTTTGAAAAGTTCCCAGTACGTCCCAATTGCTCGGGAAAAGTTGTCAAGTCGTTTATGATATTCTTCATTAGATAATGTTTCTAAAGATGTCAGTCGCGAACTTTTCGACTGTCACTTCTGTTTCCGACTGTTCTTTGTACCAACTTTCATTACGTTTCGGGAGTTCACGTAAAGTTGAGGCATCTAATTAGTACTGTCACCTCGTTCTCGAAAACGGTTTGATTATGACTTTATATCCAACAATGTGTTTCTTTGTTTGTTTATTACATTTTACCTCTTGTTTATGTCATCCTGAGACAAGACGTGAATTACAAGTGTGTTAAATCAGAAGGTGTCAAAAGTCTAATAAAATCAGAGTAAGTAATCAAGAACATAGATGTCTGATATTTAAAAAATTAAGTATAAATAACAATACTGCTGTTATTATCTTCTTTATACACCTTATTTCATATGCCCAAAATTTTAAAAAGCAATTTTGATATCACTTGGTTTCACGCAGTCGTGTATAATTTGGACACAAAGCACTTTATATAGTACTTTACGCACCACTATCTGCCACACAAAACAGCATCTATTTGCAAAAGCAAGAATATGTATTTCAGTTTACTTTGCAGCATTAATTACGCTGGAATTTTCTGGCTAGTTGTTGCATAACGCGGTCCGGAGCGCATTTTCCCTTTCAAAGTTAATCCTGGTTTGCAATTTCTGTGGTCGCTTTTCGCATATACTTACCCGTCCACATTTTGGTTGTTTTTAGACCAATTTTCAGAGATATTTTCGTGTTGAAATTGTTTTCATATTTCGTAAATATTGGTGTTGAATTTCACTTTTATATTAGTTTTTTATGTTAATTTTATGTTCATACAATAATTGCAGTATAGAGAAACAGCGTGTATGATGATAGCAGCGAGTTATACTTATAAGTAACTGATTTATTCTTTCATTATTTTTAAGCTGTATTAAATTCAGAGAGAAAGAAAATATCATAAAATATTAAAGTATTGGAGTCCAATTGATATCAAAAGATTTCCTATCATGCATAATTTTCTCAAAACATTATTTTCATTTTCCTAAATGACATGAATTACCAATAATTGTTACTCAATTAATAATTATCAATTTCAATTAATTTCGTTCTTGATACCGCATTTTCGTCAAAACATGTTTTTAAGTATAACTTTAATAACAGTTTATATAAAAAGCAAAATTCGCAATTTTCAGCGAAATCTCTACCAGTAGGCATGACCATTCATGCAGTTCTCCGAAATAGACTTCTATTATCACTTGAATAAGGCTTCATTTCGGTCGTCCGCAAAATTTCACTGGAATTTCTGCCGCAAGCCGCAGTTGTATTTCTGAGGATGGGCATTGTCCTTTCTGCTGGATTCGCTATTCAAACTTAATCCAGTTCTATACAATTTTAACTCTATGCTAACTTGAAAATTACTTCTTTGTCACATATTTTTGGTGTAATGCACGTCTCAACATAATGAATTTTAAATGTGTAAAAAGAGTTACTTACTAGTTTTTGAGAGTTGTTATTTTATTACCTTTCAAAATTCTGTTTCTTGCCCGCGTTGATTGAATATTCAAAATAGAAACTAAGTTTAATTAACACAAAATTAATGTGAAGTCATATAAAGCTTACTATTTATTTAATTAGTTATCCTTATCTATCATCTTCCTGTCTATTTCAAGTGCAAGAACGAGTCAAGGTCAGTGACTGGCGCCGAAACTAAGACAAGTCAGCACTTACCCGAAAATTCGTATGGGAATTTACAAGTCAGCGGTGTGACTCTAGCGCTACACAATATGCCGCCGGCCTTGCCGCGTGGGCCGCACGTTGCCGCAGAACATCATTCAAGGTCACATGAATGTACGGCGCGCGGCACGCGCGGGCCGCGCGGCATTGCCGGCGGCATAGTGTGCAGGAGCCTTAAGAGCAGGTGCCGCTGCAATGAGTGCAGCGAGGCGATAAAGGTTCGAAAATATGAGCAGATTTCAGGCAGCTACATTTTCTCACCAATTGGTTTTAAAACTCTAGGCACATGGGGGCCAGAAAGTAAAAATTTCATAAGGGAACTTTCGGTGCGTCTCCACAGACATCTGGTGATCGCAGAGCTGGCAGCTTCCTTGCCCGGCGTATAAGCCTGGCTATTCAAAGGGGGAACGCTGCCAGCATGTTGGGAACCATGTCTGGTAGGTATGTTTTATAGTCATGTCACAGAGAGAGTGCAGTTTCTGCTGTCCTGGTATATGAAATGTCGCGTTCAAAGTAAATTCCGTACAATTTGGGGTTGGCAGTGTAACCTACTCGTGCGGGCATGTCCCTACTCGTGCGAAATATCTTCGGGTGTATGTGACTGCGCTTTTGACCTACTTTTGGGGTAAAACAGTTATGGTAATAATTTTGGGGTATAATTTACTTGAAACAGGAGATAAAGGTCGCTAGAGTAATAGGCAGAATTTATTCCAGATTTTTATAAGTTTTACCAAATTTTGTTTGACGTAAGTACGATATAAGAAATCTTAAATTGTGTATGTATGTCATGTGGTGCTGCTCGTACTGCTAGGTTAGAGTTAGAATAATATTATCATCCCCATATATTCTAATTCAATGACAGAAATCAATCGTTTATCTAGGGCCTAAGAGCTAAACAAGCATAATGTTATAATTTCACTCCGAAAACAACAAAAAAAGGAACTTGAATACAGCTTTTACCGAAAAAACACACATAAATAAATTATAAATACGGGATTTCAAAAGCTTTGCAAAAGTCCCTTTCGCCGCGTCACGTATTTTACCAAAACAATTGTCTCCAATTTAATTTCCGATTTATTGATGCCTGAAACTTTATTATGAACACAATTTACTCAAACCACTGAACAACTAGAACAACACGAACATAATTCTTAAAATATGTTCCCAAAATTTCAATTCTCAGAAAGCAGAGCGTCCAATATAATTTGGACTTTGCGTAGTCAAACCAGTTGTCTTGTATCATACATTCGACCTTTTCCCTTTGAAGGTCATAGATCTTGTTAGACTGGCCACTCGGTTTCTAGATATTTCCTAGAATGGTGTGGAATCCTGAATGCTCATAGTCCCAAAGCTGTGCGTGTTTTATGGTAATTATTCGTAAAATTAATGGCTGAAATTCTACTTGCAACCATTTATTTTAATGACACTGATATAAATGTTATGGTTTTGTTTAATTGTGGCAAGGTCGAAGAATTTTTCTGTTCGTGATTTGTCACGAAACAGTAGTGTGTTTTAATTATTGTCCTAAAACCATTCTTAGTAAGCTGTTGACGTTATGTTTACACCGCAAACAATAAGCCGTGATTTATGTTAGCATTTAAATACAACTATTTTACCGAAGCTGTATTTGTATTATTTGAAAATGCCAACTATAAAATAGTTTTATAAAATTGCTCAAATATCTGAAAACGTAATTTAATATTATGATTGAATTTTTGTCTAGTTTAAAATATTCAGAAAAATTACATTCCAAAAAGTATTGAGATTTTCCAGCGTAGGTACAGTTAATATAAAAATACATGCAATATTGGAAATTCCATGAATTACGTAAGCCTACTTTTGGTCTTAAATAAAACAGACAGTTACCTATTTTCAATCATACATGTTTCAAGTAAAATCTAGTTAGTTTTTTTGTTTGATTTAGATTTAATTTATCTCATTTGACGCGAACATGTATAGCATGTAAGTGATAAATATGAAAGAAAGAAAATAATAAATTTGCCTCGGGCCACGACCTTAGGCAGGATTCAAACCTGCGCCTCTAGTAAGCTCTATTCCTTTCCTAGAGTCAAGAGAAAATATAGCTCAAATAATAAAAAAAAAACGCGAATCAAGTGCTTACAAGAATCTTTCAAAACCTTTTAAGGTTTCTTGTACCTAACCTCTCTTTTGAGTTAAAAAAAAAACAATGAACGCACAGAAGAGGTAAAGGCATTGAGTTGAGCAAATAAAGAACAAAAGCATTACATTTACAAATTGTTATTTTACTCCCAAATTCCACAATAATTGTAGACGAAAAATTCTGAAAAAGCTTCTTGTGAAATTACCCTCAAAAAGTATTGGAATTTCTGACGCTACTAGGCCTTAATAAGGTCAAAGAAGGCTTTAGGTTATTTGAGGATCGTAGAATCAAATGATAATAATATGCGAATCCAAGAGCTTTTTTGCTTCTTTTTTTCTTCACATGTAAGATAACGCCGTATTATTTTGGGATATTTTGCGACAAACCCATTTTTTTACTGGATCAAATTTAGCTTCTGACATTGACATATATATGAAAATCACGCTTTTGATCTTTACGGGGTAGGCATTGCATTTGTGGCTTATAAAAATACGAGATTTACAATAGGTACATCAAAATTCTTGGCTCGGGTTTTTAATAAATTTGGGAAAAAGAGTTGCTGGTAAATTCTATGTTTTTAATTGATCCCTTTTTGATGATGTGAACTTCATAATATCGTTAGAAGTTATTTTCCAAAGTGTTAAATAATTGTTTTGGTGTTCATTTTCCACATGAGAGTTCCCCTTTATAGCAACAAAATTAGGTTTGTAATCCTTGTTTCGTTAGCTATTAATCTTGCTAAAGGATTTTGGAAAATTCCCAGAGTGTAGCAAAACACTCCACGCGCAAAGAATCTCTGCATTAAGGGTACACCATCCTTCTTCTTAAGGGCGTGCGTGGAGCCGTGTGAATTATTACCCAAATTTGGAAAGTTTTGCCTCTCCAAGGTTTAAAAATTTAGGCAATTAGGAACTTTTACCTGAAATGTTTTTAAAAATGATGCGTAATAAATATAAAAGTTTATTGGCATAACTCTCTGTTTGCCATAGATACTGCGAAAATTTACCTATAGTGATAGATGGGAATAGCAATGATTCATCTCTTCCCATGAAACTCGTAACGCCAAGGAATTAGCCGTAGCATTCGCTATGAATATTATGGGTTATAAGTAATTTGGCAAGCTAAGTACAATTTGGTGCGTCCTCACTGCGAGCATTCGTATGGATTTAGTATGGATAAACCCCAAATACTCATTACAGTGAGGACTCACCTATTGGGGAAGAACTACGTCTAGCCTTATTAGAACTGCCTCTAGCCTTATTAGAACTGCCACTAGTCTTATTACTAGCCTTTCAATATGATTCAAAGAAAACATTTTGAAGAAAATTTCAGGAACCAATCCACAGAAGCAGCGACTTTCTCTAATCAGTGAACCAATCCATTCATTCATTTTACTGTCTTCGTGACACATTACGCCACATTCGCACACATTTCACCACGAAACGTTCGACAGCATATAAACTGCTTGATTAATTTTCCAAGATGGCAGGACAGGGCATGTTCAATCGCCTAAAAGCCTCCATGTTCAGAGTCGGCCATCCGTTAGCACTAAACGTTGGACCCAAGATTATGCAGCCGAGCGTTCATGTAGGATACTCATGAATGTATTCAACTGCTCCGTTTTCTGATACCCTGGTAGCTCGGTAGCTCGTTCGACGATTTAGTATTTGGCTAGAGTGCGTCGTTCATCAACTAAATATTTCGAAAGAATAGAAAAAAACAGGACTAATTTAGGTGGTTTTAATTTTTGCTTTTAAATTAGCTGGTTTAGAGATTGCTCCAGACTTGGACTCATTCAATAATATTTCACCATGGCTAGTATACCTACTTACATTGTTCAAGTGGTAAGTACAGTCAATAGTCCTATTTTAATTCAAGTTGAAAGTGAAATTAAAAAGCAACTTAAAGAACGGTTTCAACCTACCAACTGTCCTAATGCACTATACTTAGCTACTGGTACACTGTTACACTGTTACACTGGTACACTGTTAAACAACCAGAACAAAATATTCTTTTGTCACACTCTCATTGTTTTAGGAAATAATGGACCCAAAATCTTAGTAGTCCTTGAGGTTGCTTGAGAACCGCCTATTCTTAGAAAATTTGTGCAAGTCAGCACAATTTTAGACCTCTTGTGCCAAATTGGAACGCAAAATATTTACTTTATATTATCGATCTAAATTCTACATCAAAAATACTCATTTGCTCTTTCGTACAGAAAACTGAACTTGTAAAGACAACCTTCAAAATAATTTTTGTTTAACCACAGTTTTTTTTTAAATTTTAGTAGGTACACCATGACTCCCAGTTTTTGAACCCATGTTGTAAATGAAAAGCTACTTTGTTGCCCCTGCTACGCGTACTTATTCACACTGTTGAACCGATCTTGATAACTTGGCCCTTTTTATCACCCTATATTTATATCCTCTACTATTTATGACCCTATATTATATCCTCTACTGGTCTTTGCTTTTTATTGGAAACGTAAAATTTATGACACGTCGGGTCAGCTATAAAATACATATATTTAAAAAGTTATGGCACTTAAAATACCGTTTACCAATTTGTTATCTATTCGAAATGCATAAAATTGATTTCATTGTATAAAATATGTTTCCTTTTATTTTAGCGAATTTTATTGAAGAACAAAAAGGTTTTCGGAACAAAATTCAAAAACTAAAGTAGGTAGAAAACTTGTCTTTAAGGCACTTTACCTACTTAGGCAGCAAAGGAATCAGCGAAACAGAAAGAAAATAATGCTTTTTTAAAATTACTTAGAAATAGGTTTGATCTGGACTCTTATCTAGTCTGATCAGGGACGAAAGAGACAGAGTCGACGAGATGCATATTTGCTCTAACTTTGAAGAGTTGAGGGTTATATTTATGCAAAAAATCCTACCTATAGAATAGAAAATTGTGTTGACTAATTGTAACGTATATGTAAAGAAGAAGGCATTTGGATAAACCACCTCACTTTTTCATAAAAGAGTTACACTTTTCAATGTAACATGAGAATCAAAGGATAACCCGCCGATTTCGGAAGTCGTAGCGTTATCGTGATCGCGCAAAACATCCTGTTCTCCCGCTTTCATCCGGGTTATATTCTGGAGCTGGAATTGAATGGCATTTTGCAGTATTTAGGATCTCAGCAGATTTAAAGCGTTCCGGGATTCTTTGTTATGCTTTGCAATGCGTAAAGCAAGGAGATAATGAAATTTGCAGGTTTCCGCTGGTCACAGCAGTTAGTGGCCTAAAAGTTTCTGCGTTTTTCTACACGCCACGCATAGCATAGTTGGTAGCGTATTTACCTGCTGCGTCTTTGTGCATGGTCTCGTGTATGATTCCCGGTCAAGCAGAAAACTGAATGATAATTTAAAATATACATTATTCCTAGTGGTGTGTGTGTGTGTTGTGTATGTCCATGGGACTCTGACAAGGGTGTGGGTAGGCCACTGACAAACCCATAACAAGAGAATACATGCAGTGCTATAAATTGTAGATAATACTATATAGAGGAAGCTATCAATAGTGAGTTATGATTCCACAACCAATTAGTAGTAGTACTTAGATGTAAGATCAATGTGAATAGTTAGAGTCAACAATCTGCCAAGCACTAGTCTGATTGTTTGTGTGTTCTTTGTCTATTTGCCGGTTATGATTGAACCTTGCTTCAAGTCAGAGATAATGCTGCAAGCTGGATTGGGGGTGATGGAAAAACATAGAATGTGTCAGCTGCTTCTCCCCTCAGGCATGCAGTTATAACCGGTTAAGAGATTCGAGGGATTCCACTGTATCGTAATTTAGGCAATAATGGGCTGACTACTTCACTATAGCGATACAGATTTATTGGCAGAAACGCTTTCAAAAAACGGTTTATGTTCTGCCTTGACTGCCCCTTAAGAGATAGAGGAGTGATTTTATGTAAGTTAATTCTTCAAAATGCCTTATTTTACGATCTGAACGTTTTACTACCTTCGCATTCTGGGATCTAATCTAGTGCTCATTTTGATGCTAGGAAATCTTCAGTAATAATATCTTCTTTTGAAGTTGTCTATAATATTCCTAGTAAGATGCAATATTGAACAAGAAAAATCTCGTTCGCACTTTGACTCTCATCTCTCAGCGAAGATTGTAGGTAAGTCGCCATCTTTTCTCATTTTGTCTTGAATAGTACCGCGATAGACCGATTTGTATGATAATTTCTTGTATATTTCCACTTCAGTGGTTCTTTTTGAATACCTATTTCACCAAGAATAATGAAAATTTTAGATATTATTATGTTACTATGCAGAGGTCCCGATTAAATATTAAAAGGATATATAGATCAAATATTAAGTAATACGGGGTGTAATCCCTTAAGGCTTCTACACACTATGCCGCCCCGCAAGTGCCGAACGTTGCCGCAAAACATCATTCAAGGTCACATGAATGTTTAGCGCGCGGCAAGCGCGGCTTGTGCGGCCCGCCGGCACTGCGAGACACGCATCACGGCCGGCGGCATAGTGTGTAGGAGCCTTAACACTAGCTTCCCGCAAACTGATAGAGGTTACTCTACTCAGTCAACGAAACTGAACTACTTTCACAAAGAAATTCACCATACAAATTGATTGAAGTGATCATTTTGTATGGGGAGGTCAATTTTTATTTCCATTTCCTGAATCAATTTCCTGGGAAAAATTGTTCAGTTTCGTTGAATGAGCAACCTCTATCTGTTTGCGGAAATCAGTCTGTCCCTTACACCCGGTATAAAGCTACTAAGACTTACACAATCATTTCGCTTTCGATTTTAAAACCATTTCTTTGTTTTGTACGAGATTTTTTTTTTTTTTTTCTTTAAATTGAATTTTGTTTCTCTTTTCTCTCGCAATTTCATTTTTAAAAGCCAGACGCAAGCTTTACATCACTGGTGTTCTTTCAAAGCAGTTAGCCAGACGATCGGGTAGTGAAAGTGTTAATACACCGTTTTTACCCGGTCCCTTGCCCCGTGTAAGTAGGAATTAATTCCGAGCCGGCTGGTAGGTACTGGTACCTCGTTAAACTGAGTGTGTTGCTACTCGTAGCGACGCAAATGTAGAACGTTTATTTTTATTTTAACACCGCTTTTAAATAAGTGGGTCGGTAGTGTAGTGGTGAGAGCCTTGGGATGCCAATCTGGAGGTTGGTTCGATTCCGAGCCGGCTGGTAATGATCCGATCCGATGCACTTGTTAGTCTTGGTTGTGTATCTGAGAGTTTTGAATCTTTGACATAAATGTTTCTTTGCCTTACTATTAGCCCTCTGGGTCAGAATTACAAAAAAAATATAACATTATTCATAAAAACATGAAATTAATATTACCTTTAGGTAAAGAATGTAAATTATATTCCAAAAATCTCTGTGTATTTGCCAAACTTTGTTTTGAAATATTTGTAGCACATTCTCTCAATTTCGTCGAATCTCGCAATCAACATTGTAATTTCAATTTGTTACAGAACTGAAGTTCACAATCTTTGGTAAAACTTAATTCAATTAAGACTTTAAATTGCGCTTTATTATGCCCTCACTTCAAGCAGAATATGAGCGTCTCTTGGAGTTTCATTAAAGCCGTATTTTTAACCACATGAGATGAGCAGAAATTATAAAGCAACAAAATTGATTAGAAATACGCAAAGTAAGGGGACAGCTTACCGCAAACTGATAGGGGTTGCTCAGTCAACGAAACTAAACAACTTTTTACCAGGAACTTCTTTCAGGAAATGAATATATTTTTTGAATTTCCTGAACAAAATTATCAACTCGATCGGATTTGTATGGGAAATCCATTTTTAAAGAATTTCCTGGTGAAAGTTGTTCAGTTTTGTTGACTGAGCAACCTTAAGTTTACACCCGCTATACACAATACTTAGTGAGCAGGATCGAAACCTAACTTAGTCATTAATTATTATTAATTTTATTTTATCCTCGATTTATTATTTATTACATAAAATTTATAATTACTATGCCCTTTAGCTTCGGTGAAATATATAAATTATAAGTGCGGAAAATATTGTACCGGAAAATCTGGATTTCACAGAATCGTAAATAAAAGCTCATTTTAATATTGAAATCCTTGGGCACTTTAACACTTTTCAATATAATTTAGCTGGCAAAAAATGAAAAATGTGTTTTCTTGGTGGGCTTGCGTTAATGTTATGCTCAGTATGTTTGTACATATAGCTCCTAGGTCCAGCATAGAAATAAAAAAGTAGGTATCTTGTAGTTCATTAGAAATCAATTCGAAAATGATCTTTCCCATTTTAACAGTTCTTTATAAACAAAATTGAGCGTTGTAAGATACATAACCTCAACTCTACATTATAACTAAAACCGCGGACGGACAGTGAGTAATTGTTGCGGAGCGGAGGTTCCCAATGTGACTCAAGGTTCACTGGAGCGGCACTGACCTGAGTGACGTCATCCGTGCCATCTTTGAAACAGACAAAGAAAACTCTATAAGCAGATAATTAAGAATAAGAATAAGAATAATTTATTTCATAAAATAATGTTTACATCAATTAATTATTATTAATTACGGACTAATATAAATGTAATTACTAATTAGTTACTAACTAAAATATACAAAATAGAATAAAATATGTAAACAATAACTGATTAGCTTAAAGTAAGTACTAATGATTTATTTTAAAATCTGTAAAAATTGTATTGATACCTAAACTAAGTAAATTGATTACCTGTATCTTAGGTTTCTTACAATTAAATAATGCATTGATATTTAAGACTTGTGTACAAATTTAATTGAAAAAAATAAAATACTAATTACTGATTTACCCTAATAAATTAGTGTTAGTATTTTTATACTTAATTCTATGTGTTAGTTGACAGTAAATAATTTAGTGTAAAAGATTATGATTTAGGCAGTCACCATTAAAAGTTGTTCTGTTTCTTCATAAGGTTTACCTATGAGCCACTTTTGTATAGTCTTCTTACACAAATGTTTTTGCATGGGATAAAGATCTAGGATGAGATTTAATTTATTATAGAGATAAGTGCCCAGAAAACAAAAGAATTTATGTGACTGTTCCGTTCGAAAAATATCTTGTGTACAGACAATATCTGCTCGTCTTTTATTGACCACAAACGTCGGGTCATAGGGTGTTAGTAGATGTTTTTTAATGACAGTTTCCTGAATAAATAACTGCCGGACTGAGAGTACAGCGCAGTCGTTGAGGAGTTCAGTGGTAGGAAAGCGAAAGGGACGGAAGGTTGCAACTTTTAATACAGCTCTTTGTGCTCTTTCCAATTGGATTAAAGTAGTTTTATCAGAGCCACCCCAAGATGTAATACAATAAAGCAGCAGTGACTGACAGAGTGCGAGGTAGACTGTCTTTATTAAACTTTTACTGGCCGCATGCCTTAAGTTTTTAAAGACAAAGATCAGTTTTCTCACTCTGCCTGTTAGAGCTTCTATGTGTGCTTTAAAGTTGAGGTGGTTATCTATAATAATACCTAAATACCTGATTGTTTGTGTTGGGTTTAATTTGGGACAGTCGCACGTTACAGAATTTTGAAGTGAACAGTTATGAGCTTTTATGTTATACGTATGTAGTGGCGGCTGAGTATGGGATCTGTAAGAGTAGGTCATGAACTTGGTTTTGTCAGTGTTAAGGGTTAGTAAATTTTCTCTAAGCCAGCGATTCACTAGATCAAATCCATATTGCGCTCTAGAGAAAACAGCACGCCAGTTTTTGTCACTAAAGATAAGTACGGTGTCGTCTGCGTATGAAATCAGTTTTCCATTTGGTAAGTGTAGTAAACATAGGTCGTTAATATAGATAAGGAAAAGTATTGGCCCTAGTATGCTCCCTTGAGGAACACCGTACTCTATAGATATTTCGTCACTTACTAATTCACCAATCTTTACGCGCTGTGTCCTGTTAGTTAAATAGTCTTTGATCAATTTATGTTGATGACCCCGAATTCCTAGTCTGTCTAATTTGAGTAAAAGTAATGGAATTGAAACAGTATCAAAAGCTTTAGCGAGGTCCAGGAATATGGCCATGCATTTCTTTTGTGAGTCTAATTTTCTTGTTATATAGTCAGTTAACTCGTGTACGGCATTTTCTGCGGACATTCCGGATCTGAAACCATGTTGAGTTTTGGCAAGTAGATTATTGTCTTCTAAGTACTTAACAAGTCTTTTTTGAATTAATCTCTCTAATATTTTAGAAAGAGAAGGCAGTATGGCTATGGGACGGTAATTATTGACGACGCTTTTATCTCCACTTTTATGGATAGGTTGGACTATCGCCCTTTTCAAAGCATTGGGAAAAATTCCTTCTGCGAAGCAAAGGTTAAAAATGTAAGTCAACGGCTGGATTAAATAATCTTTAAAAGTTTTTAGAAAAGAACAGGGTATTCTGTCTATACCAGTGGCACAGTCATTTCTCAAGGTCATTATAGTTCTATCAATTTCAGCTTCGTCTGTATTTAATAAAGTAAATGACTGTAGTTGGGAAGTCAGTGTATGCAATTGCGGTCGACAGTCGGAAAACGTTTTTGCCCTTTCCGCTAAAGATTTACCTACGTTAGCAAAGTATGTATTCGCTTTATTTATCGATTGCGTGGCGCTCGCTGAGTTCGATATTAATGCTTGCGCAGGAGTTTTAGGTTTAGTCATGTCTGTTACATTTATTATAGCCTTCCACAATAGTTTTTTGTTCTGACCCGCTTTATTTATTTGCTCCCTATCGTATCGACGTTTTAGTTTCTTGATTAAATTGTTACAAAAGTTGCGGTAACGGTAGTAAGTTGTTTTTAGGATTAGGTTTTCTGGTGATTTTTTATGTCTCTTATGGAGTTTATCCCGGTTTCTAATGCAGCGTAATATACCAGGAGTAATCCATGGTTTGATAACTACGTTACGTCTTTTTATTAATACAGTTTTTGTGTTGTCATCTATAATAGTTGTCAGGGAGGTTATAAGGAATTCCACGGCTAAATTTGCATTTGTCATGTCATATATTGGGGTTAAATCCAGCTTTTCAAGGTCAAGTAAAGCTTTATTGTGATTTAGTTTTGTGTATTTAAAGTCAATATCTGCCCTAGTATAAATCTTTTGCATACTCAGCACAATTGCGTTGTGGTCAGTCAAGGGCGATGATAAAACGAATGTTTTAAGTGGATATGTTGTTTTTGCTAAAATGTGGTCTAAGCAGTTTCTGTCTCTAGTTGGAAAAAGGTGGGTTGGAAGTAGGCCATGATACGCGGTGAAATTTAAATATTCAGGCGATCTTCGATCTACATTTCCTGTTTTTATGTCTAAATTAATATCACCGACTATAAAGATATTTCTGAATGAATTAATTGATATTATTATATCATGAAGTGATTTTAAGAAATTACTAATATTTCTGTACGAGGGCGATCGGTATATGGATACTATGGCGGTATCATTTCCTATCTTGGCAATTAAGCAGTTTCCGTCTATCATTTCAGGTTCCTCCACTATAACGTTAGTAAAAGTGCTTGTTATGTATAGGACTACGCCGTCATTTTGTAAAACATTTGTTTTTGAAGTACTATGTGAGTTATAACCCTGTAACTGCGGAATGTGATGCTGTGAAGATAGCCTACATTCAGTTAAAACAATCACATCAATTTCCACATTTAGTTGTTGTAACAAGGTTAGCAGTTTAGGAAAATTACAATTTATGCTGCAGATGTTCTGCGTTAATATTTTAAAGTTACGAGTCATTTTTTTAAGTAATTCTGAGCACTGATCTGTGTCACAAATCAGTGATTCATGATTAAAAGTGGAATCTATGTCTCTTCCTATATCTTCACCTACATTACCCATGTTTGTGCTGGCTATACGCAGGTGGTGCGGCGCCCTAGGCGCCCTCATAGTCAATTGAATTCAGAAGTCTCATTTCTGCGCTTTTTCTTGCTGGGCATGTCTCATCTCCAGTCTTGTGATTGCTTGGCTTATTAAAGCGCTGGCAGGTCGCACACTTCTCGGGTTGGTCCTTTTTAGTGCAGTCCTTAATGCTGTGCCCGGTTTGTCCGCAGTGACCACAGGTAGAGTCAGTTTCTCGGCAGAATTTCGCTGAGTGACCGTACTGTTGGCATTTATAACATCTAGTCACTAGAGTGAAATCTCTTACCGGGCAGGAGGTCCAATTTATAAAAAGACGTTCTTGCTGTATAATGATCTTTCTAACGTCAGCCGTGACTTCTAGGATGAAGTTGCATGACGCAGCATCCTTTCGCCCTGATTTGTGGCTCAACTTAATTGAGTTGGTAATTTTTTCTTTGGTCAATGGGTGTTTATCTGCTATATTCTGTTCATAAATACAGTCTTTTAGTTCAGCCTCTGTTGTGTTTGAGGGCACACCTAGAAGGATAATTTTCGGGCATTTTTTTGCGGTCTCTTTAAGTGTCAGCCCTGAGGTTATGAGTGGCTCCGATTTCTTGATCTTTTCAAGGTCATCTTTTCTATCAGTGCTAATGATCACGCCTCCATTTCTAGTCTTCCTTAATCCTCGAATTTGCAGTTTTAGTTCTTCTGGCTTGATGAGGGTCTGCACTAGTTTTTTGGTCTCTTCGCTAGATTTTTCCTTATTTGCAGGATAAATGGCAATGCTGCTGGTAGTAGCGGGCCGAATAACGGAGTTGTTTCTGGTTTTGACGGCATCGGCAAAGGATATGGTGGGCTGAGTTGAGGTATTTGGGGCAGGTTTCATGCTGAGCTTTAGATCTTTTATCTGTGCTGATATTTCATTTACTTCATTGCATCTAGTAAGTTGATGACTAAGTACAACGTATTTATACTTCATGGCCTGGTACTGGACAGCCATTTGTGCTACCCCAGCGAGAACGTTCCTAGATAGGGTGCTGATTCGTTGTTTCTGTTCCGCATCCAATTTTTTGGTTGACTCACTTGATATAGAGCAGATGTCTTCCAGGCTTTTTTGGACCCCGGAAATAAAATTTTGTATCTCCGGAGTCGACACAATTTCTACCTCGGTATCCATCTTGGTAGGCGGAGCTGGTTGTTCTGGTTGTTCCCGACGCTCAGGAGGACTTCGAGGTGTCACTGAGCTCCGATTAAACGGACTGTTTATGTTCGACATATCTTAGCGATACAAATGAAACGCGAACATTACGCACTGACACACTTAAAATACGTGCAAAGATGCGCGCTCACAAACGCGGAAGTTATCTTGACACTAATTGTTATTAAATAAAATTAAAGTGTGCAGAAAACACGTCTGATCACTGTCACTACTTGCGGGCAGGCAATTATATCAAATGTGGAGGGAAAACGATGAAGTTTCTGATAAACCGATCGAAATAATGCGGGTTTCTTTATGTTTTTGATCTATAGTAAATTTAGATACTATTATTAAGTAGATAATTTTGTAAAATTTTAATTGTTTTTTTTTTTTAATTTACAGGTAAGTGATTATGAACTCCTGGCGTGGATTTACGACGTCTACTTACTTAACTTCCAAAAACTTGGTTCAACTTTCAGGTAACATTTAAAATTTAAATAAGGATGGAATTCGTTTTAAACTTTTAACTATAAATTTAAAGACAAGGCATATAGTTATGAAAACTTCAGAAAATTAATGAGAATGTACCTACTGAGAAACTGAAGACGACCTTCGGTTGGACTCGACGACTATTACCTAAAAGATTTCTCAGGAACTGTGTTTGTCAAGTAAACTAAACGCTATCAAAATATCAGATTTCACAATAAACGATAATAACTTCGCAGGAAAAGCTGAGCGTAATTGAAATCTTAAACCCAGACGTTACCAAATACACAAGAATAAAAATGAAATTTTATCGCGAATAGACCCGATAAAAAGTAAAATGAGGATAAAAAAGAAATAATGAAGAATGAAAAATATTAAAGTCAGATGGCAATTTTCTTAATTCCTACGGGATCGTGCTTCTGTGAAATCGTGATTAAATTCATTTTCGTTCTGGAAATAATTCTTAATTTTAAATATTTCGTTTGGAAAAAGTTCTCTCGAGGCTACCTTGACTTATAAAAATAAATCTTCAAGAAAGAGACATTTTATTAGTTTATTATTTACCTACAGTATAGTCAGATTGCAGCTTCTAAATCATTCATCAGGTAATTCAGGTGGAACCATGAAGGATGATCCACTCAGACAGAGTAGAAACTCGCGCATTGACACCAGGAAATTGAGGGTCAGCACAACCGTATCCAAACGACACGATCCCAACCAGAACATCCCCGTGGATAAGAGGACCTCCGGAATCTCCCTGGCAAGCATCCTTCCCACCGACGTCTAGAATACCGGCACAGACCATGGTTGATGTTATGTTCGGCCAAGCTTCGAAAGCCGGCTCTTCCTTCAAGGCGTGGTAGCGCTCTTCGCAAATTCTCTGGGGTACCACGTTGAGGTCTACCTCTTGGAGTTGACTTGGGAAGCCTTGAGCTCCCTGAAAATAAATAGAGTGTCAGTATTTCATTTCATAAAGTATTGGAAAACAAGTAAAGGGTCCGTTCAACATTTATTTTTCCCTTTTACCACGCAAAGTGAAAAAAAAAAACAACATTAATAACGATGCATTCACATCCTTCATACTGAAACACACAAGCTTATCTTTGGTGACTACTCGTCGACCTCACATACTTACATACATAAGTAAAAACACGCCTTTATCCCTAATGGGGTATGCAGAGCGAAAACCACCCAAAGCTCGTTCCGCCACGTCTGACAAGTTATGAGGGTGATTATATATATTTTTATATTGACGGCTTGTCAGCCCATCGCCTAAATTCTAAAACACTGAAACCCTTGAATCCCTATGCTGGTTTTTATAGCATGCCCATGAAGATGCAGCTGGCACATTCTATGTTTTTCTATCGCTCTTTTCCATGAAAGTCACCTCACTTACTTGTCTGTACTATCTAGGTAGACAGATTTTATGAATGTTAGTTATTGAAATTGGCTTCAAGAGGACGGCCGTAGTATTCATCTTACCCCAAGCGAGCCCCATCCTATAGCGGTTACTACAGCACCATCGGGCAGGTCGTAGTTCTTGCCAGCCAGCTTGATCGGCGCCACATTGGCAGTGAAGACGGCTGGCTCTCGCAGGATCACGACAGCTACGTCATTGTTGAGGGATAAAGGACGATCGTAGTACTCGTGGTTGATGATTCGGAGTAAGGTATGGTCGGTGCCGCCTGGTTCGTTCCGGTTAGAAGTGCCAAGACGGACTCGCCAGTATAGTGGAGGATCGCCGCTGGAAAATACCAGAAATGTTTGTAGATTATTCTTGTGTCAATTGTGCATTATTATTATGTAATTTGTGCATTATTATTGTGTCATTTGTGCATTATTATTGTGTCATTTGTGCATTATTATTGTGTCGGTTTTGCTTACTTTTTGGGGTGTAATGGGGTTTACCTAGTCATGAATTTACTTTTAACGTCTTTTCTATGGATTTTGAAAGAGAGAACAAGATTTACCATGGTTTTCGGTTCGGCGACTCGGTGAATCCTGACGAACATTGAAAACCACGACATCTGGATTGAAAGCCCAAAGCCAGTCTAAGAGGTAGATAAATCAAAAGAGCGACAGAACTGTATTCTAAGAATACAGATTCAAATTCTGCCACCGCCGCGAATAAGAAAATAAACAAGTTTTTATTTAGTGGGACGTCCAATATCGCTAGAAATATGAAGTCGCCAAAGACCTGATCTTTTGATGAAAGTGTCCGACTGGTTAGATTTGACACAGAATAGAGAATAATGGCGCACTTTACTGTCAGAGGCTAAGATCTACTTGGGGTCGCTGAGCTAGTGAAGTAAGTAAATTATTCTTACTATGTGCAATGGGCAGCGGTGACGACTGATATCCTGGTGATGAGGGATCCTCCACAGGAGTGAGTGTAAGCGCCAGTAAAGCCCAACGCTTGCATGTTGGCTATGAATGGGTACTTCTCAACCGTTGTGGGGACTCCGCCTATTATACGGTTGTTGCCTAGGGGGGCTCTTGTAGGCACAGGAGTGCCTGCTGGAAATATAAGCTTTTTAAAATTATAATATTTATATCTCACGACTGCCGCTTAGCCATACTTGTGAGTGAAAATTTTGCTAGTGTGCATAAGCTTGGCTTAGTAAACCTATAGTTACGCACACAAGGGCGATTGTCTGTATGCGCATATTGCATGGATATGTTGCAGTCGTCAGATAAATAAACGTATCAAACAACACATTGTAACCGTATACGACAAACAAGAAATACGTTCGACAAAAATAAAATAATTATATTAGATCCAAGATATTTTACAGTGATAATTATTCTGCAATACTCCTGCTATTAGCTAGTAAGTATTTTTATGTGTATAAAAAACTCACCGGAGGCGACTCCCACGATAGCCAACAATTCTAACAAACGCATACTTACAAGCCGAGATCAATCTAATAACTAAAATTATTTAAAGTGTAGGTAAATCATATTTTTATCAGTCTAGGATAAGCCCTTTTTGTCAAAAATTTGATAAATAATCTAATCACCACATATTTGTAACATTAATATGGGTTAGATAATGATTATATTTTAATGATAAATAGGTATCCCAATCTTTTTTTCTAGTCTAAAGAATTCAGTAATGATCCATGCGGCGAAAAAAAATAATTACAAAACAATATTTTATGATTAATGTGTCGTTTTATCATCAAAAATATTTATGATTAATATTTCTTCGTCGTTTAGTAAAATAGGAAAGTTCCATACAGAAAAATAATAGTCTCTTAAAGATCTTCTGATCACTTTTTCATGGGCGAAGTTAAGTATAACAGTCAAAGTCCCTATTTACTGTGCTATCTCAGTCTTTTCAAGAAAAATGTGTCACGGTCGGGAACTGAAGCCGCGATGTTTCCTACAGCGTGCTTTGACGCCGTCGCGAACCGCGCGATCCGTGTCAGTTGACATCCGCGCCGCCGCTTTCGCTTCCGCATCCGCTTCCGTCGACTGCCGCACACACGTGGAAAAACAAGGCTTTTTTATGAGCGTTTCAGAGTTTCGGTGACGATGATTTTTTTATTACAGTGATGGTGGGGGAAATGAAAGTATGTTTTTTTTTACAGCATAATGCATAATCATAACCTTTATATAACTTAGAACATACATATTGAACATACTTATGAGATCCATTATTGTACTGGGAGATATAAAAATACATAAAAGTCAGAATTTGAATTCTTTTGTGTAAGAGCCTTTTTAAATCTCTAGAGAGCCAATTTAATATGAACGAAAGCTAGACGACGATTTAGTGAGTTAGACTCAAGAGGACACAAAATACGAAATATTTAAATTCAAAATTATTACCAGAACGAAAATTAATTTAATCACTATTTCACAGAAGTATGATCCCGTAAGAATTTAGAAAATAGCCATCTGACTTTAATATTTTTCATCCTTCATTATTTGGTTTTTATTCTTCTGTAAGTAAGTATTTGAAACGTCTTGGGTTTTAATTTTTAATAACGTTTAGCTTTTCCTGCGATGTAATTATTATTTAATTTAAAATTTGTTTTTGGTAGCATTTATTTGAAAACTCATGTATATAAAGATTTCTTTAAAAATTTATTAATTATATTATTCACCCATAGATTGCAGCTTGCAGCCAGATTGCAGCTTCTAAATCATTCATCAGGTAATTCAGGTAGAACCATGAAGGATGATCCAATCAGACAGAGTAGAAACTCGCGCAAAGACACCAGGAAATTGAGGGTCAGCACAACCGTATCCAAACGACACGATCCCAACCAGAACGTCCCCATGGATAAGAGGACCTCCAGAGTCCCCCCCGCACGCATCCTTCCCACCGACGTCTAATATACCAGCACAGACCATGGATGATGTTATGTACGGATAATCTTCAAGAGACGGCTGTTCCTTTAAGGCGTGATAGCGCTCTTCACAAATGCTCTGAGGTACCACGTTTATGTCTACCTCTTGGAGTTGAGTTGGGAA
This sequence comes from Scrobipalpa atriplicella, assembly GCA_029255725.1. NCBI lineage: Eukaryota > Metazoa > Arthropoda > Insecta > Lepidoptera > Gelechiidae > Scrobipalpa > Scrobipalpa atriplicella. The sequence goes on from JARACY010001803.1 coordinate 25,799, forward strand.
GCCTAGTGATCCCTGAAAATAAATAGAGCGTCAGAATTTAATGAAGCGTTCGTTCAAGAGGACGGACGTAGTATTCATCTTACCCCAAGCGAGCCCCATCCTATAGCGGTTACTACAGCACCATCGGGCAGGTCGTAGTTCTTGCCAGCCAGCTTGATCGGCGCCACAGTGGCAGTGAAGACGGCTGGCTCTCGCATGATCACGATTGATATGTCATTGTTGACAGATGAAGGACGATCGTAGTACTCGTGGTTAATGATTCGGAGTAAGGTATGATCGGTGCCGCTTGGTTCGTTACTCATTGAAGTGCCGAGACGGACTCGCCAGTTTAGTGAAGGAGAACCACTGGAAAATATCAGGTTTTTTAATGTTAAACATTGTCAATTTAAGCACATGGGGATATGTGTACATTATTCAGTGTCACTTCCACTTTCAGAATATTCTTACTGACTAGTAGACCAGATAATCAGGTAATAAACCTGTACTGGTCTAACACAACTAGAAACTGAATATCGAAAGTCTTGGCCGCAGGGGTAGTAAAATGCAGTTTCTCACTATGTGCAATGAGCAGCAGAGACGACTGATGTCCTGGTGATGAGGGCTCCTCCACACGAATAAGAGTACGCCCCAGTAAAGCCCAAAACTCGCATGTTGGCCATGAATGGGTACTTCTCAACCGTTGTGGGGACTCCGCCTACTATACGGTTGTTGCGTATGGGGGCGCCTGTAGGCAAAGAGCCTGCTGGAAATATCAGTTTTTTTTTAAATTATAATAAATATTACCAGCATTCAGTACCTATTTGGGATTTGTAAGATGATTTTCCCAAACTCTTTTTTTCCTTGTATTTTAATTTCTTTTCGCGATTTTCCCTATTCGCAAAATTTCCTATTTTCAATAAAATAGGTAATTTATAGAATTAGGCGTTATTTACTACTTTCACTCAAGTGATGATAAGTTATGCAATTAGTTGAGTGCACCGCCCCCCGCCCGCAAATAAATGCACACGTATAGGCAATGCACCTGCACCACTACCAACAAATCTACCAACAGTCGGTCGGTACCGGACGGTCTGTATCCTGATGATGCTTCGTGGAGGGGCGCAACACGTGTTGAGTAGATTCGTTGTAGTGGTGCAGTTGCATGTGCATTTATTTGGGGGCAGCGGGCGGGTGGTGCTCTCAACTAATTGCTTAACTTAACATCACTTGAGTGGAAGTACCCAGCTAAATATTTTTTCTATCTTATGTTATAAAATGGGCAAAATTACATTGAATCAATTTGGATCCAAGATATTTTACAGCGATAATAGTATTTTTATGTCCATTAAAAAAATAACTCACCGAAGGCGACACCTACGATAGACAACAATACTAACAAACGCATGCTTACAAGCCGAGATCAAAATAATAACTAAAATTAATTTTATATTAGTCTGGGAAAAGTATTGTCTAAAATTTGATAAATAATCTAATCATCACCTTTGTAACATTAATATGGCTTCTGATATGATTATATTTTAATGGTAAATAGATATCTTAATCTTTTTTCTAGCCTATCTCTACCACAGATCTCTAATCAGTAATAATCACTGCCGCAAAGAAAAAAAAATACAAAAATATATTATTAGGTAATTTGTAGTCTTTTTCAAAAATATAATAATATGATTAATACATCTCCGTCGTTTATTAAAATAGGATGTTTTTGTGTTCTTCTCTGCACAAAGTTTAATGAACGCTTGTGCGTCTGACAAAGGTTTCATATTGCTATCTCCTGGACCGTGTTGTTAGTCAAACTAACTGATCGCTTGTCAGTACAAGATTAATACTATGCTATGCATGAAGTAGACAAATCGCTGGATGTGTTCAAGCATATTGTATTAGATCGGGTCTGAGCGCGGTTGGTTAATATAGGTATTTTGGGATGAATACCTTTGCCCGACGTTTCGATCGCGCTGCTGCAACCGTGGTCGCGAGCTGACTGGTGCAGCGAGGTGAAGTCCGCTGCGTGATGAGAGTATGTTGCACTACCTTCATTCACTATCCTATAACTATCCGTAGAATAACGCCTGTTTGTATAAGTAACTAATAAAAAACTCATTAAAGATTTTCCGATCACTTTTTGATGGGCGAAGTGAAGTTTTAGCCAAAAATACATCCTAATCAAAGGCCTTATTTCCAAGTGAAATGCTTCATCTCCATATCGCCGACATTACCGGCGGCTAGGAACCCGCGGCCATCTTTATTCATGACGTCATTAACACTGTGCCTGCTGAAGAAATGCCCATTCCGTCTATCATTCCCTTTACTTAGTATTTCTGTTCGTCAACACTCTTGGTCTTTTGTGACTCTGTACACAAACATACATAAAATCACGCCTTTATTCCTAATGGGTTAGGCAGAGCAAAAACATCCTAAACAAAGGTTCAGCAACGTCGAACAAGTTTTGAGGCTTATTTTATAACAGATGTTTTATGTATATTTGCTATAGTGACGGGTTGTCAGCCCATCACCTAAATAATTGTAAAACACTAAAATCCTCGCATCCCATAACTGGTTTTTACAGCATGCCCGGGGAGAAATGCAGCTGGCACATTCTATGTTTTTCTATCACCCCAGTCCAGCATGAAAGTAACTCCGTGACTCTTTAGTCAATTTAAAAAAAAATGTTACATCAAAAATGAAACTCCTTTTTACACTTCCATGAATGTAAAACACAGTAGGCACATGCAGTCACTCGCTATAACATGCAAGCCTATCTCGCAGACATAGGGACTATGAATGCTTTAGCTGCAACCTAAATACATATGTCGGAGATTGATCAAGGCCGAAGCCCAGAATGGAAACTCCTAATGCGCCAACTCACATTTCTAATATAACGGAACGCCAAGAATGGTTCTTGGGCATGCTTGACATGGGTGGCTGACAAATTAAGTGCTATAGCAATACTAGCATTACGGCTTGTGGTGCCATCTATATCGTACCAGAGATATTACTTACGAGGGAGTACGCTTGTCTATGGTATTTAGTCTATGGCTTTGGATTTGATGATGGTTATGTTGGTACGATTGAAGGGCTAGAGAAAATATGGCTGCCGAAAAGGATTGTGTTGATTTTGGGTTTGTGACTTTGGAAATTAAAAGGGAACAGACAATGCCCACGCCATGTCAATTGTGCCGCGTTCCAAGTATCTACGAGTCGGCCTTGACGGATTAATTGTGAGATCGTCGTATAAACCGTGAGACATCCTGATCAACCGGTTTGCATTGCTCCGTCCACTATGAAGAACACCTACCCTCAGCTCAGAGTACCCCTGATGACCGGGTGCTCCGTCATCAGAAGTGGGATAAACGCACAAAGGCCCACTGAAAAGGCTGGCAGAAACGGCAACGACATGGCATTCTCTACATGAATGGCAAAATCGGAAACTTATTGGTGCTAATACACGAAAATGATGACTGTGGCTTGGAGGGACGAGCCCTGGAGGAGCATCTGTTTGGTTTTCAGCTAGTTCATGGTGTGACACGAGTAAATTTCAAGAAACTTTTACCCTGAGGTATGATCGTTCTGTTATTTTTGGATTGACGCGATTTTCGGGTGAGTTTTTATTACTCCATTATGACAAAGGTTTCATTGCTTTTATGTAAAGTTTACTTTGTACTAAGCTAGAATTTCTGGTTGGAATCTGTAAATACTGTGTGTATACGTCGCATTTCTCGTGCTAAAATTACTAAAATCGACAAGTGCATCTTTCATCGTAATTTTCATTCATGTTTTTTTACTGTAAAAAGGCGGGATAAAACGTACGTCTCGTCACTGAGACGAACAGCGCCATCTGGCTTGAGTAGTAGAAACTTTCATCATATTCCATTCGTTCTTTTTCTAGTGTTGTGCTTGATCAATCGATATGTGAATCGATAATAATTGCGTTCAGTCGACCAGTATGAAATTTAAACAGAATTAATTTTAATCTAACTGATCGCATTGAGCTTGCACCGTGGAGCGAAGCTGTTAAAATTTGCAACGTATTGAAACCTTCAACTGATTATAAACGTTGTACATGCACACGCAGGCACATTGGACGGCCGGCGAAGTATTGGTACAGTCCACCTTCGCCGCTGTCGGATGAAGCTTCGATTCCGGTATGTCTCTGAACGGGCAGTATAAGTTTTGAACTGGATAAATCTTCGCCGATTGGACGACTCTGAACGTACCCCTGATATTCTGTGTGTCTTTATCGATCTTCCGGGTACATCACTACTAATGTCAAAAATTTCAAAGTGATCGAAAATAGTTGAATTTTGTAAATGCGGTTTTGATGTTTTTTTTGATAAGAATTCAATGTTATTTTGTGAAATTATTAATTAGTTATGACGCTAATTAATGTGTGTGATATTTTCCTATGCAATTCAGTGAGATTTTGTGAAAATTATTACAAAGAAACCCGCATTTTGGTAAGTTAAAACTATCGTAACAAAGTTTGTGTTTACAAGGTTTTATCTAGCTTATTATTGGAATTAACTATGCATTTGACATACTCCTTTACGCTCCCGTTATGCCCTATCGTGTACTATGAACAACTGTAAGCAAGTTAAAGCTGATTTTGGTTTAATTAATTCCAAGTTTTTGTGTTCTTTATACATGCTACAAAATCATGTTTCTGTTCATACTTGCTTGTCATTTACTGAAACATTTTAGTGGTCTGACTGTGTACGAAGTGGTGAAATGCTTTGACATGCTATTTTTCATGACATTAAGTGTACCGTGTACCTGACAACAACTTTATTGGTACGAACACGTCTTCTACTCATAGCACACAGAGGGTGAAGAGGGAACATGACAGTCAACTTGTTTGATATGAAGAAATTCTGAACAGGCATTTTAAAGTACTGGCCATGACCGACTAGTCACTGTGCACCAACAAGAACGGTGCTCAACTTCAAAAAGAATACTGCAGCAAAGCACTAAGTGTGACAAACTCAAAACCAAACACCAACGGCTATTACTTACAATGATCTGATCGGTGTTCATACCTACATGGTTGTACTCTTGCATCAATGCAGATAAAGGAGTCTACAAGATACAGCGGGCATTCTCCATAACCAAATATAGTTGGAGAATGATTATTATTACTGAATCATGGTGTTGATATTGAGATTTTTAAATGTCCAACACAAGTTTTTAAAACTTAATTTGTGCAATAATTGGTTCTGACTCCTTATTTTACTGTCTTTATGCTGCATATTTTCCCTTAACAGATTTTCCCTTAGGTATAGGTACCACTAACATATTAACCATGGAAGTGGAACTTACTTTATGAATCAAGAAATGAGTGACTTACGATTCCCAGTTTGTAAACATTTTTATTATTCTCTGTCTGTGGTTTAATCCAATGGATGAAGATTTAAAGTTAATTGTTGTTAATGCTTTATTTTTACAGTGTAATGAGCAGTCAATATGGGCTTAACTGCATTGGCTATCTTTGCGAGGATGTAAAGATGATGACAGTTGGAGAAGCAGAATATACATTGATGATCATCTCATTCATTATAATGGATGAAGTACATTAGTTACATTACTACAGCTTGATCACGCTTAACAAAATAGATTGCCACGTGACTAGTGAGAGAGGATATAAAGCTGATGACACTTAGAGACTTGGATTGGATTATACATTGATGATGATGAATTGATGAAGGTATCATGAGACTCTACATGATTTATTTGATGGAATATTTGATGAGAAACATTAGAATTTGAAGTTGCCTTATCTGTGACTAAACAATAACTTTACGTAAGTATTGATTTTTAGTTACGCTAGGCAAATGCCTTCGTAACGTCAGTAGCTTTCTGGAGCAAGAATACGTAATTAGCCATCCTCATATCGCTTTTATGTGCCTTGCGAGGAAAGAGAGCTAGTGATAAATTGGTTTCATGTTTGCCCTTGAGATATAGGGTGTGTTGATGTTTGCCCTTGAGATATAGGGTGGTTTGATGCTGTGTCCCTTGAGACTGCTGTAGTAGTAATATAGGGTGTTATCCCTTGAGACTGCTATAGCAGTAATATAGGGTGTTTTGGTGTTTTCCCTTGAGACTGCTGTGGCGGTAATATAGGGAGGGTTTGGTTTCCCTTGAGACTGCTGTTGCAGTAATATAGGGAGTGTTTTTTTGATGTTTTTGCTTGAGACTGTTGTTGCAGTAATATAGGAAGGTTGAAAGACCACACGTAGATTCCCAGGATAAGATTGTAACGCATGATGTAATTTGGCTCAATCTCCATACATTTTGGTAGCGATGTTTGGAGTGGAATTTGGCTAAACAAATATCTCGGTCCCACTGTAAGCGTGATTTAAGATCAGGTTGGCCGAGCGGTAAAGCGAATCGCACAACTACGTAAGTGTGTGAACTGCCTAGGGTAGTTCAATTTCAATGTTTATTTTGGTGGCAAGTGGTTGCCTCTTTATAATACAGCCATAGCGGCTAGATTATTTTGTCCACAGGTGCTTCACACGAGGACGTGTGAAATGTCAGAATGGCCGTGTCGGAGATTGATCAAGGCCGAAGCCCAGAATGGAAACTCCTAATGCGCCAACTCACATTTCTAATATAACGGAACGCCAAGAATGGTTCTTGGGCATGCTTGACATGGGTGGCTGACAAATTAAGTGCTATAGCAATACTAGCATTACGGCTTGTGGTGCCATCTATATCGTACCAGAGATATTACTTACGAGGGAGTACGCTTGTCTATGGTATTTAGTCTATGGCTTTGGATTTGATGATGGTTATGTTGGTACGATTGAAGGGCTAGAGAAAATATGGCTGCCGAAAAGGATTGTGTTGATTTTGGGTTTGTGACTTTGGAAATTAAAAGGGAACAGACAATGCCCACGCCATGTCAATTGTGCCGCGTTCCAAGTATCTACGAGTCGGCCTTGACGGATTAATTGTGAGATCGTCGTATAAACCGTGAGACATCCTGATCAACCGGTTTGCATTGCTCCGTCCACTATGAAGAACACCTACCCTCAGCTCAGAGTACCCCTGATGACCGGGTGCTCCGTCACATATAACTCTACGTTGCTAGCAAACTTTTTCTGACATTCGGAAAACAAACACGGTTCGTTTAAATATAGATTGAAAGGTGACTATATAGTGCACCGAATAAATAAGTTGTAGATTGCGTGATCTGGATCTATGCGATTTCTTTTGAAATATATTCAGAGTGGTAAGGGGGTAAACATACTTTAAGCCCTCGCGTCTAAGAGGACCGGTGGAGGGGGGGGAGGGGATGGAAGTTACCTTTTTTGAAATTTTTACTAATATCTTCAAAACGTTGCGTCGTAGAGAAATTTAATCTTCTACATAATGAAATCTCATAAAATTCTGTACAAAAAAATGGTAGGTACAAACTTTTTTCTCGGATCAATACGGCAAAGATCCCGCTGGTGAAATATATAATAGAAATATATATAATAGCATATAACTTGCATATAACCATATCTAGTTAGATATAGTAAGTAATTACGTATAAATGCAAAAATTAAACTGTTACTTAAAAAGTGACAGCTTTACAGATTACAAATTCTACTTGAGGCTCGTATCCCCTGTGTTAATAGCATGAGTGTGACGTCACCGCCCAACTCCCATCAGAATCAGCGGTCCGAAAAAGCCCCTTTCTCGTAGCTTCAAACGTGCAATAGCCCAGACAACGAGGATTTAATTGTGTGATGGACCTAGAAGAAATCCTCTGTCGGTAAAATTTGGCTGTAAGCGGTAAAAAATGGCTCCAAATGGTTCGTATAAAATACACGCGGTGGAGCCCGCCAGTTCTCTTTGTTAGGCTTGAACTATGTTTTGAAATGCCATTTTAACATGTAATGTACCAGCGGAATTTAATCTAGGGGATTTTGAGAGGATTTGGTGTAAGTGTAATGCGATTCAGCGTTAACCTGCCACAACAACAATACAATCTTGGAATTTGATGAACCTTTTAAAATTTTCAGACATGGTGAAAACTGTATCAACCTTTGATGCCCTGCCTGCCCAAAAAGGTATACATCAAGAGTAATTTTATATAAGTAGGATTTTTTTCAGGGTCAACTTCATCGTTGATTGGACTAGAACTCGTAGCTTTAAACGTTGCAAGGCCTCTGAGGGGAAGAAGAGGGAGGGGGACGGAATGTGAAGGTTTCTTACTACATTTACTTTGAGGGAGGGGCTTGAAGTTATAGTTCTAATTTGAATATGGGTCAAGAATGTAAAGAACTCATGTTCTTTTGCAAGCAAATGTGTAGTTTAATGGTGCTGCGCTGAACATACAAAATACATAAATCACGCCTTTATCCCTAATGGGATAGGCAGAGCGTCAACGACCCAAACAACGTCGTTCAAGTTTTGAGGGTTGTTTAAGATAGATCTGTAGGTAGGTATATTGCTGTAGTGACAGGTTATCAGCCCATCGCCTAAATTACAATATACCTAGTGAAACCCTCGAATCCTTTAGCTGGTTTTAACATCATGGGTAGATGCAGCTGGCACATTCTATGATTGTCTATCGCTCCCAGTCCAGCATGGAAGATGTTTCGCGTGTCTTTGTATTGAAAAAATCAACAGCAGATCCTTATGGTATTTATATTTACTAAAGCGGGATATGACTTGCATTTGTAAAGTGTGTGTGTGTGTGTGTGTGCACGTATAGTTTTTAATTGGTTAAGTTATAGTACACCGGTTCAGCTCTTGGGACAGACAGCGAGTTTGAGTTCGTATCAATGGTATCAAAAATGTTATATCAGTAAAAAACGGCCTGTCAAATCCGTGATAATATTGCTGTCAATCTTGAGATAGCTTCATAAATACGAGCCCTAGTAATACAAAAACTAAACAAATAACTGGATTAACTCAAATCCGACAGTGACAGTACTTTAGTTTTATGAAAATGAAATTAATTAAACTCGCTGTTGTTCACCGGCGCGTGTGTCGGATTGTCGTTGTTGATATAATTGGAGTGGCTTCACTCCAGAATCACTTCAACTCCAACCAGCCTGACTTTCTGACAGTCGACAGATAACTAGTTTTCATATGTGACGTGAGTGACGCGGAACAGTTTGTCACGACGATTTTGATGTCAAGTGATTGTTGAAAGGCACGAGTCAGGATTTTTTATTTGCGAATTTTTGAATTTTACACAAATCTAGGTTAGAGGCGACTATTACGAATACTTACGTGGATTACGTTATTACGAGCCGAATAATAAGCCTACTGGTTTTTCCATCTTCTTGTCGTGTGGGTTTCAAGTCGATCAGCCTGATGAACCTTGGTGTCAGAGTTTTTAAACCGCCTTATAGCATAGCAAACAGGCCGCTGACATGGTTCGTATAACGACTATTTTTAAAGCGATCGGTTTTCCCATAAATAGGTAAAACATAGTTAGCAAGATGCTTGGCATTGGACTCCGATAGGCAGGTGGCAAATTGTGATGACATAATAGCCTGGCAAAATTTATAGTTCAGCAGAGCTTAAAAGCTGTTAAATCTACCAAGTGACCTCTGATTCAATATGGATCATCTAACCCTAAATCAACTCCTTCAACATTCAGTGCAAACTCGCGAAAACTTCAAGCAACCGTATTGCATTACGTCCATTCCATTTCCTCTGTTACCTTATCTACTAAATTATTAACCGCAACCGGCGCAGCATTGTACGTTGTACGTTTTCTTTAGTAGCTCAAGGGGAGTCATTTCATTCATTTCTTATTTTTATTACGCACTGTTCGGGCGGGTATAGAGAAAGTAATTGAATTTGTTAAGAAGAAAGCTCGTGAAATATTCTAGCATTCAGTAACAGGGGTGAGAGACTCAGTATTTTCACGGTAAGGTAAATAACTAGGCAAGATGCGATTAAAGTTTTTTTTTTCTCAAAGCATTTTCGAGGCAATATTATGTTGAAAAGTTGACTTTAAAAAGTGGTACGGGGTTTATACCAAGTTTGATAAAGGGATTGTTCTTGATAATATTGAGAAATAATCCAGATAGCATGGCGTATCTTTTAGCAGTTTTTTTTCTTATTCACTGACACAGTGAATTCTTAATACACTATATTTACTTCTTTTTCTTTATCTTCAAAAACTAAACTTTTGTGAATCATATCTCAGAACAGAAACAATCACAAAGCCACAAAAATATGTGCCATTATTATATTCCCACAGGAACTAATTTACACTAAAAGTAGATACTGTCATGCACAAGTAAAACTGTACCTCGAAGTCAAATAATTAAACTTTATTGTTGAAGTAAAAGCAATAGTGGATAGTGTGCTAGATCGTACAAAGTAAGTGTATGCCGATGAAGTAGGTTGTGATTAATGATAATATTCCGAACTAATACACGCCTAGAACTAAATTGAATATCGATATCAGAGAAATATACCGTAATAGGTAATTTTCCTGTAATCAGGGAATATTGATATTTGTATGGACGTGGGTAAATGTATTTTTGTATTACAAGGGCGCTAATTTTCTTTTGATGTCTAGGGCTGATAGTAATAAAATAAGGTATTAGAGATAGATTATTTTTACCTTACATTTCTTTCGTTATTATCTCCAAACATACATAAATAAATATAGAATGCGATACAATAGAAATGTACTTTGTTGCATAAAAATACATAAATAACAAAAAAAAAACAAATGGGTAGTAAAATTGGCGGACTTATTACCAAGGTTGCAATATCTTCCAGGTAACCAGGCAGTAGTAAACATAGGGTGTACCCAGTTGCTTCTCGTTCAGGGAAAAGTTTAGGTAACTTAATTAACTTAGTAATTTAATTTATAATATTAATTTATGCTGAGCAAAACGTTGTCATAATTTTTAAAACTTTCCTGTTGAAAAAACTCAGTACAGAATTTTTTAACAAGTAGGTACTACCTAGATAATTTATAACCGGAAGTTAAAAGTGAAACTTCTATATTGACGAGGCAAATGTGATTACTTGAGTTTTCGTTCGCTGCGACTCACTAAAGAATTTTCGTCTGAAGAGTGCTCATTAGGAAGCACTTTGGTGCTCCATTGCTTGTTATAAAGGGTGTTATTATATTTGAGGTTCACTTGCGTGATTGAAACACTCCAAACTAAGAAAATAGGTTTTTGGATTTTGATGATAAGTAAATAAGAAAAAAATAGACAAAAGAAAGATATATAAGATTTAGATTCAGATACTCAACTAATACTTTCATCAAAGATATTTTATCCAATTTGAATCTTGCATAATTGTAAATAGATAAGTAAAGTAAACAAAAATCGATTCAGCCTAAAGACTAGTCTTCAAAGTGAGATTGAACTGTCTACCTACCAAGCCCAACACAAATAAAAAAACCTTTGCTTTACTTTAACTGAAATAATGATACTTTAAAAGAGCACCATGTATCACCGAGCGACACAGCTTGAGAAGCAACACTTGCTAAATTGAAAATCAATGCGAGAGCGCTGTCTAATGTACTGAACTGATATTTTACTAACTAAGTGTGTATGAAATGGGTCTTCTCAGTATATTTATGTTTTACTTCATTGATATTGTATTTACATCTATAGGTACATAATATAACGTAACGAATCTATCCCCAATGGGGTTGGCAAATAGTAACACGCCTAGCTCTGCCTACCCTATAAAGGGTAATAGCGTGATGTGAAATGTTGTTTTAAATAAAAATTAAGTCTATCCTTAAATGTTGATGAGCTAATATAAGCAAAACAATCAAATAAAGAGTCCGTTCATAAAATACATAAATAATAAAACAGCAGTCTAGACGTTTTGAATCAACAAAAAATCCTAGTTTCTTTGAAAGATGAAGAACTTATTCTAAACAAATACTGTTTATTATGCTGAACAATATAATTTATTCTAGAGTCTTTTAAAACATAAATATGCAGATTATGTTTTAATATATCAATTTATTTTATTTCGGTCTGGTGGGTTTGCTTTCTCTGATAAGATTTATTAAAATTAGACTGTGTAGGAGGCCTTGTTAACATTTTTTAGAAAAAAACTGACTGTCAATTTGTGTATAACACATTTTTATCCAAGGAAAAAGGCATGTAATTTCGTTGTCGAATCTAGTGTGAAATACCTACACAACACAGCAAACAGACTAAGATAATGGTAAACAAATTACATGTGAATTGCGAGAGTAATTGATTGCAGAAACGAGACAGGGATTTAAAGTGATGAAGACGAATGATGGTGTAGAGACAGATACATACATCAATACCAAGTACTCCTGTAAATGATCACCGCGTAATATGAGTTATCCCATGGAACTAAATGATTTTCCGCTTTGAAAAGTAACTTCTTGTCTAGTGTTAAAGGCACTTGGGCCTTTGTGATGAAAGTGAGAGAAAACGAAACGCATCGGTATGTAGTTTGTTTACCACTGTTTCGCCTTCTGTTCGGCTCATCAGATACGGAAGTGTCCGTATGAGAGTTGCTTTGCAAGTGCTTCGCTCTTGTGAGCTTAGCATTCTTGTCTTATTCCAGGATCTAACCCATAATGTCTGCTAAGTTTCATTCCGATTCGTCCCGTGATGGAAGCGCGATTGAGCAATAATCATCCTAACATTCAAAGTTTCTCATTTTAATATATTAGTAGGACTGTTAGTGGGTAGGCAGTAAGCTCATTGTCTAAACTGCAATACACGGAAACCCTCTTCACTGGTTTTGATAGTATGTTCGGAGAGAGCATTTGGTTGGGTTCGAAGTTTGAGTAAAATAAAACTATTTGATGTTATTTTATAACTCAGATTTTCCTTTAGCAAAACAAACAATTTATATTTTAATTCGCAGCTGCCTATAGACAAACTTTCTCCTAAATTCGGCTGAAACTTGACTACACCAAGATTGTTTCGAGAAAACCAAACGCTAGGTGAAGTTTGTAGTCAGTTCAGAATTGTAGGTTTTACAGACTTCACGGAATAATTGACTAAACTAAGGTAAAGATTTTCAGTAACTAAAAGTTACTTTAAAAGAATACCATTTTAGGCTATTTTGTAGGTATGTATAGTAGAACAGTGGTTAACTACTAAGTTTTTAATCAAAAATTGTTTTTTAACTAAAAGTTTGTAATAGTGATAAAATTAAAGCTAAAGATGTGTCTATTTATTTTCAAAAACGATAAATAATTTTGTATTTCGTTTATAAAAAAAAGTAATCATAATAATTTTAATCATAATTTATTAGGCTAAAATTAAAAGAGGCCAGTTAAAACTTCCATACTAAACTCTGCTACGAACGGATAAGTATCTTTGCCACTATTACCATCAAAGCGAGTATTACTCAGTCGCGGTCTACTGGTTTGGTTCCGCCACTCAGCGTTCCCGCTGCGATATTCTGGAACATGGTCTGTAGTTGTTGTTTATATCTATTGTCATAAAATATAGATAGGAATAAATTAAAGTTTTCAGCTTATAAACTTGTGGTGCAAGGGTGTTATTAGTGAATGGTATTTATTTGTTATTCAAACCACTTGTTTATATAGTAGAAGTAAGTTTCACAAAATTTCTTTTAATCCAACCGGTTTCGCTCAACCGAGCATCATTAGGGATATTATAATTATACACAAACTCAACACAACAAAATTAATCCTCAGAAAACATTTGAAAATTGATTTCCTTACATTTTGCTAAAGTTTATAAAATAATAAAGAACTTATTAGATCATCCACCTCTAATAAATGTCTTCTGTAAATCCATTACATATCTAGTAGTTTCTATAATATCATTAATCTTCATTAAATAATCCGATCCACCCTCTAGTCCAGTCAAGGTGAGACCCGTCGTAACATTGAGAGAGCTAGGGCTTCTATCAATATACTACAGTAATAGATTTTTTGGAGTATTTGTTCAAGGGTATTATTTATTTTAGGTCTAGAATAGAAGGGTGAATGCTATCAATCTCTCCTTAATTGCCTTGAGGAAATATAACGACTGAGTCAAAGTTGTAAATCTATTTCTTATGTAAAAGTAGCGAGTCAATATAAAATCATGCTCTCCTAAAAACCGTGGCGTGCACCAATAAAAATTGTTGAACGTAACATATTTTAAAACGATTTGGTAGCTAAATAGATTAACTGAATTTCTACATTTTAATGCAGAAAACTTTATTTTCAAAGGAAAACTCAAATAATTACTTGAATACGCGAAAGATAGCTAGCTACCAATATGACCTGGACTTGACCATACTTATGTAATCTAATGCGGCACCTGAGATGCAAAGCAGCAGTAGCATGCGACAATAATAAGGCTGATTTCTTATTGTTCCTCACTATTATTGTGGCAACTACGAACAGAACCTTATACTTACCCAAACACAGCTGTTCGGATAATACCCTGCTCCTACCAAAATACTCCAGCCAACGAAAAAGTTTACCCTGAAATATTTTAGTCTATGGATTCACGAAAAAAGAAAAAAACAAGTTATTTTTTGTATCACTAAGTAATTTAACAAATTATTCAATTTGTCACTTTGCCACTCATTTGTAATGTACAAATAAACCGGAAAAGAATGATGGTAGTTAAATTAACCACATAAGTTTATTTAGACAACTTAAAAATCATATAACGCATACATGTCATGTTCAAATGATACCACCAATTTATGATAAATTATTTTTGTTTAGTTACTTTTACAGAGTAAAAACAGCTGATCAAAAATTAAGTGACCATATTTGAACTCGTATGCCGCGAAGGGTTAATAATTTTGATGCCAGGGTGCACATGGTTATTTCATTCGAAACAGACAAAAATAACTAAAAAGAGATGTATGAATGATTTCTTTCATAGTCCTAAATATAAAAAAACTTCTCGTCGACTGGGCTAAACCAGGAATTATGGAAACAACTCTTAACACTTGGCGGCCATTTTGTTTTATATGTACGCAACTTGGAGATTGGATTCAGAAAGTTCTCTCGTACGAATGGGCGGTTACGCTTATAATGAACGTGGGCGGGGCGCTGCATGTTGGCAGCACTAACAAAAATGGCGTTGGCAGCGTTCGTTCCTTTTTTCACCACATTCAATATGAGCGTAGCCTTTGAACGCTGGGTTATTTGTATGGATCGTGATGGAAGGGCTCGGAGCTGGAAATCTTCGGCTAAGTTGTTTGTTTTCATAAGTCCAGATGTGCTTACTTAGCCGGAGAGGATTTGATCGTTGAAAGAAGGTTCATTCTTCTGACGTATTGACTTTTGGTTTTTAGATCAAACAACTCGACCAAATACAGGGTTATAGCGCATTAACTAATAATGACTCTCTTTTGTTTCAGAAAGGCAAGCGGTGATTACCATCCGATAGTTTCATAAGGTAATACAAAAACTTTTTAAAAACCTGCTTTAAATCTTGTATTTAATATTAGAAATGTGAAAGGTTTGTTTTGTTAAAACTTTGTTACAATTCTCGTAGCAACGTGCTACGATTCTGTAGCAAAACGCTACGCAATTGGTTACGGTCTGAGTTACCGAGTACCTAAAGATGGTATGTACATTCTATGTTTCTATTGCTGCCAGTCCATGACTCCAGCATGAAATACCTCTGAAAGTATTATTGAAGTGCTCACTATTTGAGAACAATTTTACCGTAGTACATTACATTGGTCCGCTTTTACTGTAGCAGCTTACGACAAAAAAAATCTCTTTCAACGCAAGTCACGTTCTAAATAAGGAATCGAATCACAGAAAATAACTGTAAATATCGGATTTGGTAAAAAAGTAAGGTCGCTTTTTCGTAAGATTGCATTGTATTGTTATACAAACTATTGAAATCATACATACATAAAGTCACGCCTTTATCCCTTACGCGGTTGGCAGAGCCTAAAACGTTCCGTCTCAGGTCGCGTTGCCCTAAGGCTACGTCTGACGAATATTTGGGGCAATTTTAGTGTATCTACCGCTACTACTGATATAGTGGCAAGTTGTCAGCCCATCATCGCCTAAATTACAATACACTGAAGGCCTTAAATCCCTATTCTGCTTTTTGCAGCATGCTCGGGAAGAGATGCAGCTGCTACACTGTTTTTTTTTGCTCCCAGTTCAGCATGGAAGAGGCCATATCTGTTATTTTTGGATATTCCGCAGTTGACTTAAGGGAAAAGATCTTTCTGCTTATTTCCAAATTATATACACCATACATTTTAATTAGCGTAGTTTTGTAACCTTTGTCGGTAATATAAAAAAATATAATAAATTGTATGCGACGCAAAATTTGTATCAAAATCCTATAAAGACACAATAGATTTGGAATGCCTAGGTGAGACGAAGACACAATAGCTACGCTTTCTTTGTTGTGAAGGGTTTCCCGCCTCAAGGGCTGCGAAACAGGAAAATACAGGATGCTTACATCCACAGTTTAACTTCCATGTTAGACTGCGAGAAAAACATACATACATACCTATAATCACGCCTTTATCCCTAATGGGGTAGGCAGAGCGTAAACGACCTAAACAAAGGTGAACTGACAAGTTTTGAGGGTTATTCCAGATTGATCTGTATATTGCTATAGTGACAGGTTGTCAGCCCATCGCCTAAATTACAATACTGAAACCCTCGAATCCCTTAGCTGGTTTTTACAGCATGCCCGGCAGGATATGCAGCTGACTGCGAGAAATAAAAATATAAAATGTAACTGTTTTTTTTACAAGCTTATTGTAAGAGGCTAGGTAGTAGGTATACAGCGACAAAAAAATGGGAATTTGTTCAGAACATGAAACTGAACAACTTTCTCTATAAACAATATGTTTAATAATGCGACCCGGACCGACGGCTTAACGTGCCCGTTAAAGCACAAAATCTCTTTTCTTCCAGACAATCAAGTGATTCAGCCTGCATTGTCCTAACTAAACTGGGGAAAATCTCACAATGTGATAAATTGACAAATATTTACTTTGTTTTCCCCCTGATAATCAAACCCAGGACCTCCAAATAGGGAGCCCATGGCTCAGACCACTAGACCACGGAAGCAGTTAGCAATAGCAGAGTGGTTTTATGTTTGATTGAAAATATTTATACAAAAGAAGACAAACGATTTCATAAAAATTCTATACAAAATTATATGACTGTATCATAATACTTCCATGCTGGACTGGGAGCGATAGAAAAACATAGAATGTGCCAGCTGCATCTCCTCCCGGGCATACTGTAAAAACCAGCTAAGGGATTCAGGGGTTTAAGTGTATTGCAATTTATAGACGATGGGCTGACAACCTGTCACTATAGCAATATACATTATCATCTGTAATAAACCTCATAACTTGTCAGACGTGGCGGAACGACCATTGTTTAGGTCGTTTTCGCTCTGCCTACCCCATTAGGGATAAAGGCGTGATTATATGTATGTATGTATCATAATACTGAGTAGGCACAGCACAGCTTCATTAAATCACATCACATTCGTACGAGAACCAAAATTATATTCAGAGTTTCAACTTAATAATGCCATTATATTGTTAAGCGAGGATTTTGAAACAGCTCGGTGATAGCGACCCTATTACAACGGAAAATGGGTTAATTTTGTATGGAAAATGAGATAATATTTTTGAGGGAATGTATAAATCTGTACGATTCTGCTTTGGACATAACATTTTACGAGATGATAACTAAAGCTACCGAAAGATAAAATGGTTTGACAAAGAAAACAATGAGTGAAATTAAAGTACACAAAAGAAAAACATAATATTATTCAGAATATCACAACCAGTATTCACACATTCGGATTTTCCAACACGATGTACCTAACACAAAGTTTCACATCACACACGAGAGTTCACTTAAACAGGCATGGCGGAGGCGCGTCAGTACAATGTAACTTACAATGTAACTTACGAGTTGTTACAAAGAACAAGGTAACGATATCTGAAGGCGCCTACTCTACATTAAGATTGTGCGGTACGGCCATGTAAAACATTTGCTATTCTAATAGGGATTATAATTTTAAAGATATGTGATTTTTTTTAAGGAAAGCTTTTGGAGAACTTTTTTTTTATTATTGGAAATGGTTGGTTAGCTCTTGACTCCAGTCTAGGTCGGAAGCGACAGAGACGAAGTCGACGATGGAGCGAGCTCACCCAGAAGATGCCTGTTCACTCTAACTTTGAAGTGTTGGGGGTTGTATGCATTCGGAAACACAGACGCATGTAGTGAGTTCCACTCTTTTGCTGTGCGCATTATGAAAGAGTTTTGGAAGCACTTAGTCCGCTTAAATAGAAAGGGAAGGTTTTATTGTGGACTTTTACTTTTACTGTCCACTGCCGGACAAAGGCAATGTGGGTTACTTGTGGTTGTGGCATACAATGTGGTTGACAAAGTAATAGTTCTGTTTATAATGTCTCTCATACATGCTCCGTCTTTAAGTATCACTCACAGTAGCCTGCAAGACTACTATCTTCATAACAGCACTCACTTTCTGCACTTAATGTCTCGTAACTCTTGTGATATCGTTTTATTTTATGTTCGCCTGCTAACTTGGTCATTTTTAGGGTTCCGCAGTTGACTTTAATATGTTATTTCGTAGGTTCTGTCTATCTGTCAGTCTTTTCGATCAACAATTTAATGACAAATAATCACATATTTTGATCACTTTTATTATTAAATTAATGTTTTACCGTATTGGAAATTAAGGGATGCTAACAAATTAATTAATTTCAATATGATTAAATTTGACTAAATTGTAATCAAATTTGTTGTGTCAAAGGAATTTTCGTGGTTTACTTCAAAGTTAAGTGCCTATTGAACTAATTTCAGTACCAAATAATTGTTACTTCAAATTATGTATTGTTTTCAAACAGTAATATTCCTTATTAGATTTTGTGTGTTTAGATAATAAAATCCGTGGCTGTACGCAGTACGCTTGGGAAGAGTCGCAGCAGGTACATTCTATTGTTTACAGTAATGTACTGTGTATGTACAGTAATGTACTATTTAAATGTTTAGTGAACCAGAATCTGTATCTATATTATACTAAATAGGAACCAAGCTACTTTAACATCGAATAACTTGCAGTAACGATATAAATTTTCCGAATGTCTTGCTCATAAAATTGCAAACTTGTATAGTGTTGCAAAAATAACGAGTTAGACTGTATAATATAATTGTTTACCTTAAAAAAGGCACTAATTTTTATTTTATGTATCATTTTGTTGGGTTGAACGGCGGCATAGCGTGTTTATCAATTTATCTTACTTATCAGAGAATCAGGAGTGCAACGTCGTTCCTAAACTGGAAACAATCTCACAAAGTCATCTTCTCCTCTGGGAAGTCAAATCTACGACCTCTGATTCAAAAGATCTGTAAAAAAGCAATAGTATAATTTTCTCTCACTCAACACAAGACCTAACCCAGTCTTGTTCCACTTCTGCACAACCTCCGTACCGGGTGTTGACCTTCCTATACAGCCGATCGATGGCGTTGGCCCGCTGCCAAATCGTCGCGCTGGCTCCTCGCCAGGTCTGCAGCCCTGGTAGCTACAGATGTGCTCTCAGCACGAGAAATAGTAGTGTTTAAGTTTTTTTTTTATTATTTTAGGCTGTTTAAAGTAATGTGAAAGAAGCCTGCTTTTGTGATGTATAGGTATGCAAATGCTTTTTGTACTATTTTTTTTTAACATTGAGTGTTACTCTACTAACTTATTTCTTGCAAATAAGTATATTTCAGAAACCAGTGCAAAAGTTTTGGTCTCCTTGTGACGTTACAAATTTTGTGAAATATTGGGTTTTCACGTAAATAGCACTGAGAGTTTGAAAAAGCATAAATATAGTACTCCCTGATTTTCTATTAAATACACAACAAGATTCCTGGAAGCCTATCAAGCTTATTGACTTTCCTAAGCCTTCGCCAAAAATACAATAACAGTAGGTATTTTTAGACATCATTGTAAATACAGAATCCTCCCATTTATTCTCGTGAAGGGTCTTGTCTAAACTTTGGTGGAGGCTCTTAAATATTAAACACGTATAAACAGAGAGGAATCTGGAAAGATTTAGCCAAATCTCTTAATGGATATTGTAACCCGCTTAGAACGCTTAAATCTCAGATTATAGGATAACAGGGTTTTCATAATGGCGAAACGGATGAACGCTTGTTTTCTGAAATATTCGAATAAATATCCTACACTTTAAAGTTTTGACTGTCACAATGGTCTAGTTGTTCAAGTCTTGGGTTTCCGTTTCGGTATTCGTAGGTTCAATTGATTCACTTCGTTCGTCATTTTGTCCCCACTGGGGTATGTAAAACAGGATGAATCATCTGATTGTCTTACAATTAACATACATACATACATATATTCACGCCATTATCCCTTATGGGGTAGACAAAACGTGAACGACCTAAAGGTCATTCCGCCACGTCTGACAATTTTTAATATTTATTCTAGTTAGATCTGTATATTGCTATAGTGACAGGTAGTAGCCCATCGCTTAAATTACAATACTAAAACCCTCGAATCCCTTAGCTGATTTTTACAGCATGTCTAGGAGGAGATGCAGCTGGCACATTCTATGTTTTTCTATCACTCCCAGTCCAGCATGGAAGCATTACAGTTAACACCCTTGTTTTATTGAGAGGGGTGTCATATTTTCTTGCTTCGCCATCTTTTCCTGTTGCTGTTTTTGGTAGTGGTTTGTACGCATCATACACACTGAGTACCTACACAATAAAAAAAATGTAAATTCGGATTACCAAGAAGTGCCTTTGACATCACCAATCCGAAAACTATTGTAACGAAATGACATTATCGTATTATGTTTTTTTTTATTAGAAATGTTCTACGTGGTAAAATATAACTGTTCAAAATAATAATAGAACTGTGCTGAAAAACCGTGAAAATCTTGAAACTTTTGTGGAATCAAACCTTTGATCACCCTTTGATCGAGGCACAACCTACTACACCTCAGATCAGCCATACTACGTTTATAAACGAAAATTGTTGGAAATAACAATACCTACAATCTGTTTAACTAACTTGATTGGTTTAATCCTCAGTTAGATTACCCGTCAAGTAAGTAATTAATTTGGCCGATCAATCTTGCTTATGTTTTCGTTTTCTAGGCTGTCAAACTAGAGGTAAAGTTTTATAAAATCTAAGTTTAAATAGTTAGTAGAGTAGTAGTAAGTAGACCATTCGCGGGATTCTAGAGCTAATTTAAAAAAAACAGTAACAAAATCTGTATAAAAAACGTCGATAAAACGTGGATTTTGAAAGTTAACCATGAGAAATTACAATAATTATTTACCTTGTCTCTATAAAATATAAGTATTCTTCACAAAAATTTCAATAATATTTATGAAAACTATGAAGTTTTTAATAGAATTTCACGTAAAAACCTCAAGTTTGCTGAAATGTTCGCATTAAAGGAGCAGAGATTACAAAGTGCTTGCTATCATGAAACTTGAGCAGATTTTACCAAGAACTAAACGCGGCGTTTTTCTTCTTATTATCTTTAGTGCTGCCAATAATCTGTTATCGATACTTAATATTTTAAAAATAAGAACTATCGTAACTAGTTAACGTCATCTAGTTACACTTGAACGCAATCTTCTTGAAGAAACGTTTGAATTTATGTTCAAATTTTCAATGCGCGGGGCCACTTTAACAATTTTTCACGTGACTTCCGTTTTTACTTCAAAGTTATCGTAAGTAGAAGAAACATGCTCCAATCCAACATTTATTACATTGAAATAACTTTTGAATGAGACAGAAAACAAAAGGTTGTCTATTTGGTACAACAAAAAAACTTATTCTTTTTTAGGAAAACTGCCTTAAAAATAAATGTTACTAATATCCGTTATCCAGAATTATCATGAAAAAAAAACTTAAACACTACTATTTCTCGTGCTGAGAGCACATCTGTAGCTACCAGGGCTGCAGACCTGGCGAGGAGCCAGCGCGACGATTTGGCAGCGGGCCAACGCCATCGATCGGCTGTATAGGAAGGTCAACACCCGGTACGGAGGTTGTGCAGAAGTGGAACAAGACTGGGTTAGGTCTTGTGTTGAGTGAGAGAAAATTATACTATTGCTTTTTTACAGATCTTTTGAATCAGAGGTCGTAGATTTGACTTCCCAGAGGAGAAGATGACTTTGTGAGATTGTTTCCAGTTTAGGAACGACGTTGCACTCCTGATTCTCTGATAAGTAAGATAAACTGAACAACTTTCTCTATAAACAATATGTTTAATAATGCGACCCGGACCGACGGCTTAACGTGCCCGTTAAAGCACAAAATCTCTTTTCTTCCAGACAATCAAGTGATTCAGCCTGCATTGTCCTAACTAAACTGGGGAAAATCTCACAATGTGATAAATTGACAAATATTTACTTTGTTTTCCCCTGATAATCAAACCCAGGACCTCCAAATAGGGAGCCCATGGCTCAGACCACTAGACCACGGAAGCAGTTAGCAATAGCAGAGTGGTTTTATGTTTGATTGAAAATATTTATACAAAAGAAGACAAACGATTTCATAAAAATTCTATACAAAATTATATGACTGTATCATAATACTTCCATGCTGGACTGGGAGCGATAGAAAAACATAGAATGTGCCAGCTGCATCTCCTCCCGGGCATACTGTAAAAACCAGCTAAGGGATTCAGGGGTTTAAGTGTATTGCAATTTATAGACGATGGGCTGACAACCTGTCACTATAGCAATATACATTATCATCTGTAATAAACCTCATAACTTGTCAGACGTGGCGGAACGACCATTGTTTAGGTCGTTTTCGCTCTGCCTACCCCATTAGGGATAAAGGCGTGATTATATGTATGTATGTATCATAATACTGAGTAGGCACAGCACAGCTTCATTAAATCACATCACATTCGTACGAGAACCAAAATTATATTCAGAGTTTCAACTTAATAATGCCATTATATTGTTAAGCGAGGATTTTGAAACAGCTCGGTGATAGCGACCCTATTACAACGGAAAATGGGTTAATTTTGTATGGAAAATGAGATAATATTTTTGAGGGAATGTATAAATCTGTACGATTCTGCTTTGGACATAACATTTTACGAGATGATAACTAAAGCTACCGAAAGATAAAATGGTTTGACAAAGAAAACAATGAGTGAAATTAAAGTACACAAAAGAAAAACATAATATTATTCAGAATATCACAACCAGTATTCACACATTCGGATTTTCCAACACGATGTACCTAACACAAAGTTTCACATCACACACGAGAGTTCACTTAAACAGGCATGGCGGAGGCGCGTCAGTACAATGTAACTTACAATGTAACTTACGAGTTGTTACAAAGAACAAGGTAACGATATCTGAAGGCGCCTACTCTACATTAAGATTGTGCGGTACGGCCATGTAAAACATTTGCTATTCTAATAGGGATTATAATTTTAAAGATATGTGATTTTTTTTAAGGAAAGCTTTTGGAGAACTTTTTTTTTATTATTGGAAATGGTTGGTTAGCTCTTGACTCCAGTCTAGGTCGGAAGCGACAGAGACGAAGTCGACGATGGAGCGAGCTCACCCAGAAGATGCCTGTTCACTCTAACTTTGAAGTGTTGGGGGTTGTATGCATTCGGAAACACAGACGCATGTAGTGAGTTCCACTCTTTTGCTGTGCGCATTATGAAAGAGTTTTGGAAGCACTTAGTCCGCTTAAATAGAAAGGGAAGGTTTTATTGTGGACTTTTACTTTTACTGTCCACTGCCGGACAAAGGCAATGTGGGTTACTTGTGGTTGTGGCATACAATGTGGTTGACAAAGTAATAGTTCTGTTTATAATGTCTCTCATACATGCTCCGTCTTTAAGTATCACTCACAGTAGCCTGCAAGACTACTATCTTCATAACAGCACTCACTTTCTGCACTTAATGTCTCGTAACTCTTGTGATATCGTTTTATTTTATGTTCGCCTGCTAACTTGGTCATTTTTAGGGTTCCGCAGTTGACTTTAATATGTTATTTCGTAGGTTCTGTCTATCTGTCAGTCTTTTCGATCAACAATTTAATGACAAATAATCACATATTTTGATCACTTTTATTATTAAATTAATGTTTTACCGTATTGGAAATTAAGGGATGCTAACAAATTAATTAATTTCAATATGATTAAATTTGACTAAATTGTAATCAAATTTGTTGTGTCAAAGGAATTTTCGTGGTTTACTTCAAAGTTAAGTGCCTATTGAACTAATTTCAGTACCAAATAATTGTTACTTCAAATTATGTATTGTTTTCAAACAGTAATATTCCTTATTAGATTTTGTGTGTTTAGATAATAAAATCCGTGGCTGTACGCAGTACGCTTGGGAAGAGTCGCAGCAGGTACATTCTATTGTTTACAGTAATGTACTGTGTATGTACAGTAATGTACTATTTAAATGTTTAGTGAACCAGAATCTGTATCTATATTATACTAAATAGGAACCAAGCTACTTTAACATCGAATAACTTGCAGTAACGATATAAATTTTCCGAATGTCTTGCTCATAAAATTGCAAACTTGTATAGTGTTGCAAAAATAACGAGTTAGACTGTATAATATAATTGTTTACCTTAAAAAAGGCACTAATTTTTATTTTATGTATCATTTTGTTGGGTTGAACGGCGGCATAGCGTGTTTATCAATTTATCTTACTTATCAGAGAATCAGGAGTGCAACGTCGTTCCTAAACTGGAAACAATCTCACAAAGTCATCTTCTCCTCTGGGAAGTCAAATCTACGACCTCTGATTCAAAAGATCTGTAAAAAAGCAATAGTATAATTTTCTCTCACTCAACACAAGACCTAACCCAGTCTTGTTCCACTTCTGCACAACCTCCGTACCGGGTGTTGACCTTCCTATACAGCCGATCGATGGCGTTGGCCCGCTGCCAAATCGTCGCGCTGGCTCCTCGCCAGGTCTGCAGCCCTGGTAGCTACAGATGTGCTCTCAGCACGAGAAATAGTAGTGTTTAAGTTTTTTTTTCATGATAATTCTGGATAACGGATATTAGTAACATTTATTTTTAAGGCAGTTTTCCTAAAAAAGAATAAGTTTTTTTGTTGTACCAAATAGACAACCTTTTGTTTTCTGTCTCATTCAAAAGTTATTTCAATGTAATAAATGTTGGATTGGAGCATGTTTCTTCTACTTACGATAACTTTGAAGTAAAAACGGAAGTCACGTGAAAAATTGTTAAAGTGGCCCCGCGCATTGAAAATTTGAACATAAATTCAAACGTTTCTTCAAGAAGATTGCGTTCAAGTGTAACTAGATGACGTTAACTAGTTACGATAGTTCTTATTTTTAAAATATTAAGTATCGATAACAGATTATTGGCAGCACTAAAGATAATAAGAAGAAAAACGCCGCGTTTAGTTCTTGGTAAAATCTGCTCAAGTTTCATGATAGCAAGCACTTTGTAATCTCTGCTCCTTTAATGCGAACATTTCAGCAAACTTGAGGTTTTTACGTGAAATTCTATTAAAAACTTCATAGTTTTCATAAATATTATTGAAATTTTTGTGAAGAATACTTATATTTTATAGAGACAAGGTAAATAATTATTGTAATTTCTCATGGTTAACTTTCAAAATCCACGTTTTATCGACGTTTTTTATACAGATTTTGTTACTGTTTTTTTTAAATTAGCTCTAGAATCCCGCGAATGGTCTACTTACTACTACTCTACTAACTATTTAAACTTAGATTTTATAAAACTTTACCTCTAGTTTGACAGCCTAGAAAACGAAAACATAAGCAAGATTGATCGGCCAAATTAATTACTTACTTGACGGGTAATCTAACTGAGGATTAAACCAA
>JARACY010001804.1:0-51602 GCA_029255725.1 Scrobipalpa atriplicella
TATGGAGGACTAGCTTTTTGCCCCGCAGTTTCACCCGCGGCATAGCATAATTAAAGGAAAAAATTTGTTCATACATCACGAAAAAAAAAAGTTTTTGCAATTACAAACTTATTTACGCAGTCCTGTCCCTATATCTAGTATGGGGAAAACAGCAAAGTTAAGTTTGTCCTGTAGTTCAGTTCATGTTTTTGTGTAAAGAGGGTTCTTTATTCGCTTTAAATACCCCCAAGTTGGTTCGGAAGCCTCGGTGAGCGAATCCGACTCGCACTTGGCCGTTTTTTCTTCTTCCATTGAGTATCCATGGTGACCGTGTGTGGACGAGGAAATCCGCATCGAGTGATTCATTATTGTTTAACTCAGTCCACCGAATCCGACATAATATTGTTGTCTCTTAGAAAAACTACGTTTCTTCGTGTTGTCTTTGAAACAGTATTTGTATCTGTTTTTGTACAGCATTCGATATTATGGTGTTGTTGTATGACGATACTACAATACAATATCGAGTTCCGAAAATAATAAATTGGCCAAGAGCGTGTCGGACACGCCTACATATAGGTTTTTCTTTAATATTTCGCAAACTATTAATGCTACACTATTCGTTATAGTTTTCATTGCAACTACAAAAAATGAGCTTACATATTTCTTTCATAATTTTTGCATTCATAGTTTTAAAGATATTATGACTGGAACAAATTTGTGACAAATACTGCTACCTATTTTGAATGCAAATATCTCGAGACAGAAATTTTTCAGAGATTTTGTTTCAATGAAACCTCCATTTCATTTTAAAAGACCTGTCTAACGATACCCCACTTAATGCAGTACAAAAAAAATGTTGCCCCCTCTTGTATGGAAGGGGTCTAAAAAATTTTTTAATTGTTTTTTTACATTTCCAAATATTATGCGTCATTATAATCTATCTTCGTATCAAATTTCATGTTGATAGGATTATAATTAGTTTATCTGTATTATTGTCCCTTTTCTTAGTTCTCTCATGGCAAAAAATGACAGGTACAGTTTTAATTTAGTTAGGTGTGTTTGTTTTAGAATCGAGGCCAGTATCGACCTAAACGTAGAGGCAGGTGAGGTGTATAAGAATGAACAAATACTGTCTCCCAGTTCGTGATAGTTCACGAGTCACGAGGGCAGAAGGCGGACAGTGGACGGTCAAGTGACAGACATACCTACTGCACTTAATACTGGAGGAGAAAATCGTATTAGAACTTTAAGAACTTATTGTAAGAAATGGGACATCTTCTACTTTTGCAGCAATATTACAATGGTTGTCAAAATGCGCTTTGGTGTTATCGAAAGCTTTTTACTGTTTCAAACAATGCTTAAATAATGGCTACACTTTAAAACTGCGAATTGGTAAGAAATTGGCAAAAGTGTGGCTAATAGACAAACGAGCGGCAGCGTCTTAGATTTAGTAATGCGAGAGAATTTATAGTTTTGTTTTAGTTACTTGTTTTTTATTTAAATACAAAAAATGAATGTCAAACCAGTGCGTGTGAGGGCTGTGATGACGTCACGGGCGGAAAGGCCACTGGAACGATATCTGTGGAGTAAAGAGTACAGTAAAGCTACAGCCACATTGAAGCTCGAGAGATACGCGGTACGTGTAACGTCAAAAATACGAGATTTTAAAACAGTTAATGTTCACCATTCCACCATCCCAATCAATAATCACTGTAGGTATGTTTTTATTCTACCCCCTGTCAAAATGTGTTTCGTTAAAAAAAAATTACGATATTATGAACATGCAAGTACACCATAAACATTACATGCTTGAGCCTGTCTACTACAACATTATTTTCTTAGATTGAGTATTGGTCTCCGCGCGCGCGCTCCGACTAGATTCCGTCGGCGGTGGCGTACTTGAAAATTCGCCAATTTATAATACGCTGACTTCAGCGTAACCGTAACCGTAATTTACACGTACACGCACACAAACCAAACCACTCGTATTTACACTAGTGTCTCACGCACTTACGGACTACTGTTCTTAGATAGGGCGGAATCTAGTCGGAGCACGCGAGGACCAATCCTTAATCCAAGATTATTTTATAACGAAAGTCAGTAACGTGTTCATTATGTTAAAACTGTTTAAGTTTGAAACCCGACCGACGCGACACCCAGCATCAGTAAGTATAGCTAAGCCTTAACCCTTCTGTTGCGCTGACAAGTGTATTATGCAATCTGTGGCACTCGTACAGAGCGCGACCGGAGCACAGCTTTGATCACATCCCGACACGCTATGTGGGCTCGCTCTCTACTACACTTTGGAGTTATTCTTTACAAATACACTGCACACGCTGAAACTAACAATAAGGTTTAAAACTAGTAGGTATGTGTGTAAAAGTTACAGATAGATACATGAAAAAAGTCATGATGATTTGTTCACCGTAGCAGAAAAGAAAAATGAATAACAGACATAAATTTTATTTGTAGCAGTCAGTCTTACGCCCGTATTAATAAACAGCACTCGAGACTGACAGCTAGTTTGAGTTCGTATCAGATGTGTCATTTCAGTACATTATGGTCTATCAAATCCATACTTAATACTGCTCTCAATCTTGAGATCGATTTATAAATACGAGCCTTAAAAATATTTCAATTTTAACAACAAAGAACAGCAATATCCCTTCAAAAAATTAAACGCACTGCCGATTTAATAAGTCTTTCCGGTCTCAATGTTAGTTAATTTGACATTCTATTTTCAAACAGGATATTTGATAAAACCTTTCTAACGTTAAATTAATTATCTACTACGTAGCCAACTACGCACTTATTTTTGAAGTGAAAACTTCTTAAGCGGCGTTGTGCACTTTTTTGGGATGGATAAAAAATGTTAAACTCGCGTCAGGGCGTCAGATCGTCAGGGCGTCTAGGGTCGTATTTTTGAACCGTTCGATTAATTTCTATCACACACGATTTTTCGCACGGTTCAAAAATACGGCTCGAAAGAAAACACAACGTTACCGCGTTTTAGAAACCTACTAGCGCCCTTTTTACATTCCTATTGCATTAACTGTTGATAGTGATGGAATATGAGCGTTAAAAGTTCTGATCCCACGTATATGTATCCAACTCTTAAAAAAGGGCATACTTGTTTAAAAATATTACAAATCTGAAAATTACAAATTTAGAAGACACAACGATGAGTCGGATGCAAGACCGCCCTTATCGTGTACCAAACTACCAACTCGGTACAATGTCATTACATGTTGTATCCTTCGCAGTCAAAGGGTATGTGAAACTGTGTATATGTATAGGTACACTCTAGCTGTATCCACATTATACAAGGCCTGTTGCATCTGCACTATAGGTACGAAGCTGCAATAGCACGTGCCGGCCGGAAAATAAGGTGCATTTTCGATTACAATTATTATCACTACCTACTACATATATTAAATATATAAAAAAATATTATACAGTTAATTTATAATAAAACACTCATTTCACTAGTTCCACTGAATATACAATTTATTTTGCGACCGGTTTCGTCACTTCATCATCAGGCAGTGATGACGACACAACGATGACGAAGTGACGAAACCGGTCGCAAAATAAATTATATATTCAGTGGAACTAGTGAAATGAGTGTTTTATTATAATTTAACATGGAGTTCCATCAAGAAAATACGACACAAAGTATAACATATTAAAGTATTTACAGATACGTTTACCATGAACAACCAAGGCTACTTTTTAGCACGGGGAAATATCTGACTCCAACGGGAAAAGTTTATGTACTGCGGCGAAAACAACTATTACTAAAAAATATTTATTACTCATAAAGATAAATAAAAAACTAAATTAGTTACATAGTTGTTTTTTATTCCTGAAATTATTAAATATAATTTTATTTCGGACAAGATGTAAGTAATTGTTACCGTAATAAATAGCTATTTATGTAACTGTTGCATAATGAGGGATATTTAACACGAGTGTGGTTTATGAAACGAGCGCAGCGAGTTTCATAAAAGTATACACGAGTGTCAAATACTAATTATGTACAGTTTCATACAATAGTTTATCTACACTCATACAACAAATTTAAATTAAAGAAAAAATAAAGTAATCATTATTTTCTTCTTTTCTAGTTTGCTCAAATAGCAAGCATCTGCGTAAAAATTAAAAAAAAAAACTTCATTTTGTTACAGCTTTGCGATAACGAAATGAAATTTGTATGGTTCCTTAGTCACGGCTGCATCGAAAGGTATATCATTTGCTTAGCGTTTCTGATAAGTAAATGAAGGATTTACGACATGAGTGTAGATAAAGGTATATTATTAATATTTTTTTATTTGTAACCAATAGTTTTCGAGAATTTTGAATATAAAACTGAGAGTCTAGTTGTTACTGAAACTGAATTACCGTTAAAATGTTTCCATTTTTTGGGTTCCGTAGTCAACTAGGAACTCTTATCATTTCGCCATGTCTGTCCGTCCGTCCGTCCGTCCGTCTGTATGCCGCGCCCCTGTAAAAACTCGGTTTTTCACCTATCAACATGAAATTTGATACGAAGATAGATTATAATGACGCATAATATTTGGAAATGTAAAAAAACAATTAAAAAATTTTTTTAGACCCCTTCCATACAAGAGGGGGCAACATTTTTTTTGTACTGCATTAAGTGGGGTATCGTTAGACAGGTCTTTTAAAATGAAATGGAGGTTTCATTGAAACAAAATCTCTGAAAAATTTCTGTCTCGAGATATTTGCATTCAAAATAGGTAGCAGTATTTGTCACAAATTTGTTCCAGTCATAATATCTTTAAAACTATGAATGCAAAAATTATGAAAGAAATATGTAAGCTCATTTTTTGTAGTTGCAATGAAAACTATAACGAATAGTGTAGCATTAATAGTTTGCGAAATATTAAAGAAAAACCTATATGTAGGCGTGTCCGACACGCTCTTGGCCAATTTATTATTTTCGGAACTCGATATTGTATTGTAGTATCGTCATACAACAACACCATAATATCGAATGCTGTACAAAAACAGATACAAATACTGTTTCAAAGACAACACGAAGAAACGTAGTTTTTCTAAGAGACAACAATATTATGTCGGATTCGGTGGACTGAGTTAAACAATAATGAATCACTCGATGCGGATTTCCTCGTCCACACACGGTCACCATGGATACTCAATGGAAGAAGAAAAAACGGCCAAGTGCGAGTCGGATTCGCTCACCGAGGCTTCCGAACCAACTTGGGGGTATTTAAAGCGAATAAAGAACCCTCTTTACACAAAAACATGAACTGAACTACAGGACAAACTTAACTTTGCTGTTTTCCCCATACTAGATATAGGGACAGGACTGCGTAAATAAGTTTGTAATTGCAAAAACTTTTTTTTTTCGTGATGTATGAACAAATTTTTTCCTTTAATTATGCTATGCCGCGGGTGAAACTGCGGGGCAAAAAGCTAGTCCTCCATATTTAGTTTCGGCGCGAGCAGTGCGTGTAGTCTGGAACAATTAACTGCGAATATTGTATGAAGTCGGCGCGAGCAGTGCGTATAGTCTGGAACAATAAACTGCGAGTATTGTATGAAGTCGGCGCGAGCAGTGCGTATAGTCTGGAACAATAAACTGCGAGTATTGTATGAAGTCGGCGCAAGCAGTGCGTATAGTCTGGAACAATAAACTGCGAGTATTGCATGAAGTCTGTGCGAGCAGTGCGTATAGTCTGGAAAAATAAACTGCGAGTATTGTATGAAGTCGGCGCGAGCAGTGCGTATAGTCTGGAACAATAAACTGCGAGTATTGCATGAAGTCGGCGCGAGCAGTGCGTATAGTCTGGAACAATAAACTGCGAGTATTGTATGAAGTCGGCGCGAGCAGTGCGTATAGTCTGGAACAATAAACTGCGAGTATTGCATGAAGTCGGCGCGAGCAGTGCGTATAGTCTGGAACAATAAACTGGTGTTTGCTGTAGCGCAGTGGAGCCGCCGGACGAGGCAGCCGCGAGTATTACACGCCAGCCGCCCGCGTAGCGATAGCAAAATCATTTATACTAAATAATTAAAATAATTTGAATAAAACATTTGTACTTTGTAGGTACTTACCTACATAATCATAATTTATTTGCACATATTGAACCCTTTTAAAATTACAACTTGCGGATGGAAAACCATACATACAATACATACACATACACACATACACAAATCACGCCTTTATCCCTAGAGGGGTAGGCAGAGCACAAACGACCTAAACAAAAGTCGTTCCGCCATGTCTGACAAGTTTTGAGGGTTATTACAGATGATAATGTATATTGCTATAGTGACAGGTTGTCAGCCCATCGCCTTTAAATTGCAATACACTTAAACCCTCGAATCCCTTAGCTGGTTTTTACAGCATGCCCGGGAGGAGATGCAGCTGGCACATTCTATGTTTTTCTATCGCTCCCAGTCCAGCATGGAAGAAAACCATACATACTTGAAATATTTTTCGTAATACGTTTTCATCAGTAAGCTAGTGTTTTGATTATACTTTACTTGCTGCTAAGACTTCTTAAAGTTCTTTGTAAACTTTTCGAAGTTCCTCGAATTTTTACGATCCATTTAGGAACTAGAATTAATCCCTTAGCATAAAGTTTGTAGGCGCAGTGGTTTAGACATAAGCTGGTCAGCGGATAATCAACTAGATGTTCAAGTAATAAGTAGACAGATACTCAACTAGCTAAGATAGACTGGATTAAAGTTTGTTAGTGGATTACTTATTTCTTTAATAAAGTTTTGGAACATTGAAGAAAAATATTGTACTTAAAGCTTTAATTTTCATAAAACAGTTAACTACTTTTAGAATTTTCATCCGCGAAGTTTGAAACCCTTTACAGGAGTCAAGCTCGCAGTGAAGATAACTCTATTTTATGGCTAAGTAGGTACCCATGTCTGACCATTCTTG
The DNA here is from genome assembly GCA_029255725.1 of Scrobipalpa atriplicella. Classification (NCBI taxonomy): domain Eukaryota; kingdom Metazoa; phylum Arthropoda; class Insecta; order Lepidoptera; family Gelechiidae; genus Scrobipalpa; species Scrobipalpa atriplicella. The sequence continues at coordinate 6,923 of JARACY010001804.1, forward strand.
ACGGTTATTTCAGTGAAAAATTGTGTATTCTTGAAGTGACAGGTTGCCAGTCTATCTTCTAGTCTCACATTTAGATACCTACACTGAAAATCTCGGATCTCTTAACCGTTATAATAAAAAAAGTGGTGTTTGATTTGTCTGCTGTCGCTACTGTCGTGTTTGCAGCAGTGAGTGGAAGCAACAACAGTGCGACTCGATATGCGAATTCTGCGAGACTCGGGACGACGTGCGCGTATCGGGATTTTTATAATTGCACTCTACGATAGATTAATGCAGTTTACGAAAAGATAATATTATTTTGACAGTTTATTGGGCCCCCACTTTGTGATATATCACATGAAGTTAGGTACGTGTTCCATCGACACGATGAGAAGAAGGGACGGCTTCCTGCAAACTGATAGGAGTTGTTCTGTTAGCGAATCTCAACAACTTTCACAACCTTCAAAAATATGGAAAAATAAATTTGGCTTTCCCATACAAATTGTCTGATCTAAGTGGTCATTTTGTATGGAGAAGTCAAATTATTATTCGTTTCCTGAAAGAATTTCCTGATGAAAGTTGCTCCTACCTGTTTTTGTGAAGCGGTCCCTTACACCCAATACTCACATATGCCGTGAAAATTGTTTATTAATAAGGGCTTTTCAATTTGAAAGTTGTAAAAGAAAAAGAAGAGATTTTCTTTATTTCTGAAAGAGGGCTTAGCAAAACATGATAATGCCAATGTCATAAATGAAATATTTTTCGCATGAGCAAAGAGATGTTAGTTTACAGCCGGTCTTAAATTTTGACAGATCATGTACAATTAAAGCCATCTATCGGAGCTATTGAAACTATTTACGTCACATTGAAAAGACCATATTATTGTCAAATGAGAAATTATTTTGTCCTGCCCCCGTAGCATGCAGCCGCGATAAAGCCGCGATATCAGCTTTATCACACATTTTATCACATCTATCTGTCAAATTGTATGGGAGTTTGACAGATAGATGCGATATATACGTTATCGCGCGGTGGCATGCTACAGGGGCTGTTCATGTTGTGGCGAATTATATTCGCGTCAAATTATTCTGTTCAATGGTTACGCTGCCATGCAGAAATACAAACAGATAAAAATTTATTATTAAAAAGGTAACTCATTTTTTTACTACTATAAGCAGTCTGTAACTTACAAACAACTTACTTTTTAACTAAATTATGTGGAATGCATATTTTTTTCATTTCCTGAAAGAATTGTTCAGTTTCGATAAATGAGCAAGCCCTATCAGCACAAAAGTGTGTGATATCGAAACAGCGAGCTAAGCGCCAATCTAATCATCGCTTCAGTAGTCCTGAAAAACATTTTCAAAAACGTACCGATGAGTATATAAGATGAAGTATTAGATATTCATGAGTAGCTTTGTAACCCTATGTGTTGGTTTCCTGTAGGTACTAATTATTGTCGGATAAGTAGAGTTAATGAGGGCATAGGGTTAAGTCGCGGTTAGACCCAAGTTTCAGATAACAAGATCATGACTGTACTCGTAGAATAGCACTCGTCACTCGTCACGTGGTGGGTGTCGTTAAAGTTACTTACTTACTGTGTAATAAATTATGAACTCATTATGTTATTTTAGCAGAAACATACACACGTGTTTGCCAAATGACTAGGCCACAGGGCTAAAATCAACTGTCTAAAAGACAAAACGCCTAGGCTGCTTGTGACTAAAATCTAAACCTCCAAAGAGACTAGACATTTTTGTAAAACCAACAGTGACAAATACTTTCTTTGAATATTTGACACAATATTATTAAAAACTTATATTTAAAACTCTTTAGAAATCTAGTGGAATCTATTTCTAAAATAGGAATTAAGTTTAGACCACGTTTAGACATTTTTCGTTAATTTTATTGTATAATTTTTATTTTTGACGATCATATTATTCTGTGACATTTTTATTATTATTGCAATGTAATTATGGAATTGATAATGTGAAATAAAGAAATCTAATCTAATCTAATCTATTGCACTAAGGTATGTACGCGAATTTGCCTGCTAAGAGTGGTGAGTACTGATAGCAAATAGGAAAACGGACCTGAAAGTTTCAGTGTACTTACTGAAATTCTCTTTGCAACAGAATTCACATTTTGCACAATCAGTTTCCGGTCTGCTAGATATGGTACTATTACTGATACTCAATTATTTATTCTCAGAATGATACCCTTCGATAATCGGAAATTCAAATAGTAGAATCTCATTTAGCTATATTTGTTCTGCCCGTTTGTATATTTATATTGTCAATAGAACTGTAGGTAGTGAATGTTAGGCAATTATTACTAGGTGGGTATACATACAATTATAATTCCTAGGAAATATACATTAAACACTTTATCAATGTGAATTCGAATCTGTTACCTGTACATTTTGAGTTTTTTTTAAGTTAAGGGCAAGGGTAAGGGTACCTACGTCAAGGTTTTGTCTTTTATAATAAATATTCATTGTTTTTTATCGCTCACGCCACCATAAAGCTAAAAGATTAACAAAATTAGATTTAGGCATAGGCACTTTAACACCTAGTAACTCAATACGCACTTAAGGGACCACAGGTTGTTTACGATAATTTAAAAGAGTGCTTATGTATATGACATTAAGGTCGTTAATTAAGCGGCTTACGACCTCAGTGCCCTGTGGAGAAGCTGGACCATTAAGTGAATATTTTATTACGTCGCTTTTAGTGGAAGGTGTCGTTTGTTCCTATGTTAAAAACTAACAAATTAGGTAATAAAATCGTCGTGTTTACGCCATCCGTTAGGTATGCTACACCTGCTCTAGCAAGAGTTTCCTCAATGTCGAGCGTGGTCACACCACACGGCGTTTGATGTGGTACAGGTTGGAGCAATCTTCTTGAGTATGTAGAGGGACGTAGGCGGAGTGCGGTGGGTAAACGTCAACTGATCTACCATTAGCGCGGCTGTACGCGTTTAATTCTTGACTCCCCCGATGTCGTGGAGAGTGCCCCAAAGTTACTTCAAGAAGTTTGCCTCCAGCTGCTGTAGTAAAGCTGATTATAAGCTAAAAATCCCAGTCTGAACTCTACGCTCATGCATCGCACGCATAGCACGCATCGGTATTTTTTCTTTTACCCCTATAAACCCCATGCATATGGAAACATACGATGGGAGGTCCCAGTAAGATCTACACTCTACTCACTAAAAATGTCATCCCATAGATATTTAGTGGAGAGCACGTTCATCAGCCCTTCTTGTAGCGACAAAATAAATAAATAAATTTTCGGTGTGTTCATTTTTGACTCTAGTCTAGACCAGGATGATTAAGACAAAGTCTGAGTTCCAAAAGCTCACACTGGAACCTGAATGAGAGTAAGGAGGATGAAAATGAGAGGCAGTAAATTAAAGCCCACATACAAAACATTATCTAAATAACTTATTCGTGGTAATTTTTAGTTTGTTTGACTCGATTCCACACTCTCTTCATTAATCAATCATGCACTAAATTCTTCTGAAAGTTTTGGTAATGTAGTTATTTTATTTCCCAAACAGTCCACGTGTAATAAAGGAGGAGTGGTGTCGGGAAGTGTTTTATCATGTTCCTGTTCGGAGAGTGTTTGCGACAAGTTTCTGGAGTCGAGTTTCAAGGCAAACAATTACTGGTGGAACTGTGTCTTTATTGCCGAGTCAATAATGTACAGATATTTCAAGAAAACAGTACTTATACAGAACAAGGCCATGATATACAGGGTGGAATTTATGATCCGCATCTGAAGAGGATATATTTGATCCCATGAGTTGATGCAATAAAAGGACAGGATGTTACTTTTTCGGATCTTGGGATTTCGAGTATCAAGTTCGGGTGTGCCAAGCGGATTTTCAAAAATCCCTGAATGCAGTCTTGCTTCTTTCCAAAAATAAAGAAATGTTCCTTTTGAGTGCAATTTAACTTGTCTAGTATTTAAAAGAACTTTTCCTCCGGTTACAAAACTTCACCCTTTATCTGTATTACGTAGTCGTATAGTTCCAATAAGGATCTAAATAACTCTCCGCTAGATTTTCATCAATAGTGATTGATTGAAATTTCTCACTGTATGTCACCATGGTGATGTATATGAAATTCCATAAATAGGTGCTACATGATTATATAGAATTGATTCCGTCGCGCTATTTCTAGTATATTTTCCTTAATTAAATATTTGCTTTGCAGACGAAAAAATATTATTTCTGTTCAGGTTTGTGACGGGTACAAACAAGGCCAAGTATGTTCTAACTTATTCACAAATCTGTTCTAATATTAAAGGCCGAAATGTCTTTTCTTCTTCCGAATCTAACAAAACTTACAAAAACTTGTTACGAAAGGATAACAAAATGCAAATAATAAATTAGAAAATCCTGAAAGTATTTTTTGTCGTTCCTCTCAGAACAGACAATGAAAAATTACAATAAGATAGCACAATTAAAACAGATCTGATGTTTTAAAGTTACGGTGAAAATAAATGCAAAGACATTTTGTTAAGGACACACAGGTGATAAATAATTTAAGTAATGCTTGACTGATTATCGGAACTACGAACAATCTCTATTTTAGCAGTTTGTAAATTTGACCAGTTGCAATGATTTTGAACATGCGCAAACGGTAATGTGATCATGATCAGTTTTAGGGCAATCTGTAGGTACCAAAAACGTACACATTACTAATACAAATTCTATAATAGCTTAATTATTTCAAACCAAAACCAAAATCTGTTGGTGCATAAAGTTTTAATCAAAGTATCATCAAGTCCGAGAACTATCAACAAATTACGATCATAGCTTTAAACTAAAGAACGGGCTCAATTCTGTATGCCACGTTCTAAACTTAATTAAAATTAGTTCTTGCACTTTCAGTTAAGGCGACAGAAATGATGTTTTTTGGATAACCAGTCCTCTTCACCACGATTATAAAATAAAATTGATTTAAGCAGCATATTTTACTTTCTTTACCTAGCGGCCCTTGGGCGTAGAATTTTTAATAAATATTTATTTGGGACACCACAGGCTCATAAATAAATAAATAAAAATAATTTATTTTATTAAAAATAAGAACTTAAATTATTATTACTATTATTTTAAACAGGCAGGCAGTTGTTATCAACTGATAAGGCCTGTATCCAGTTGACCACTTCATGATTTCAAAGTTTGTTTGAATTTGTCAAATCTATTCTTGAACTGGTTAATGTTAACTGCAGAAACCACTTCTTCTGGCAGCTGGTTCCACTGTCTCACAACTCTGTTAAATTGTAAGTTTTTTCTTCCATTACTTAGTAAATAGCATGGTTAAATCAAAATTATCAATGCAAGCATAATATTCATATTCATATTTATTTATTGCATTCACATACTTCATTTACATGGGTAATGTAAATGGGTATAATAAAAAACCCTTGGAGTTGGTTTTTGAAATGTCACGTATACATGATTTATTTATTCTTATTATTATTATTTACAACTAGCTGTGCTCGCGACTTCGTACGCCTGGTTTGTATGAAAAACACGCAGTGTCGAACATACTGAAAACGCTTCTCCGCGCGTAACAGCGGGATCTGCTAGATCTTTGTCTTTGTATGAAAAACTCGCTTTCGCGCGTGGGCTAGCAGATCCAGCTCCTACGCGCGGAGAAGCGTTTTCAGTATGTTCGACACTGCGTGTTTTCCATACAAACTAGGGTACTTACTCAATGTTAGAATCTATTCAATGAGTCTAGGTAACAATAAGAAATAAATTTTCTGCCCATACCCAAAGTCAGAAAGCGTGATTATTTCTATCCTACGTTTGACTCCCGATACGTAAAAAAACACTCACTTGAATAAAAAAAGTCCCTTAAAAATCAGTTAAAAAGCAATCGTAATTCCAGTTTCTGTCCAAGTTCCATCAAAATCGGTTAAAAAACAAACAAAATACAACTTGCTGCCTAGCCCCTAAGTCAGATGGCGTGATTATTTCTATCTTAAGTTTGAACCTAAGTATCACATAGTCAAATAAAAAAAGTCTCAACAAAATCGGTCCAGTGGTTTTGGCGTGATGTGGTAACATACAGACAGACAGACAAAAGATCCAAAAAAAAATGTTTTGGTCTTGGTGCCGTTAATAATGCCTATTGCAATTATTTTTTTCCAAAAATAAACAATGTACAGACCCCTATATTTTTGATTGAGTGCCTAATTCTTGTGATGCAAGATAAGGACAGAGTGCGCATTCTGTCATTGGTTGGAAAGGGGCAACTGTAGACCAATCATTATTTTTTTACACTTTTCCTAAAGTTTTATAAATCCATAGAGAAAAACCCCTTTCTTCATTCAGCAGGGATTTTTGATTCAGCTGTGTGAAGTCAGAAATTGTCCAATATATAGTTTAATCTGAATATTGAAATCAATTTTAAATATAAACTTAATAGAATATATAATGCTAAACTAAAACTTTTTGAAACAAAGCACTCGCCCTTCTTAGAAGTTGGTTACAACGTGACAAGTCACATACTACTTCACCAAACAGCAATATATTAACTTGTTAGAGATTCTATTTCGACACATGAGAATAAGTTGGTTTCTGTGCCCGTACATCAGCATTCATAAGGTTTACGACAGTTGTTATTCTGATTTATATTGCTGTTTTAACAACATCAAATCTGTGCCTCCAGTGTAAAGGGGTTAAACTCAAAAACAGTAAATGTTCAGGAGAGAAAAAAAACACTTAAAAGTAAATTTTGTCCGTTAGTGATCTAAATATTTTATAAACTTAAACCTTCAGCATCTACAACAATTAAAGGGCTATAAACTGACTCTAACATGAACTTGAAGTGTGGGAATAGTGAAAAGATATTGAGGTTCAAACATTTTTTTTATCGCTTTTCACAAGAATCAACAATGTGCATAACGGTTAAACTCAGATTTTTTTCCTACAAAATAATAGTAAAAGTTAAAAAGCTTGGTGTAAAAAGAAAAAAATCTTACTAACTGTAGAGTTTTGATTAAAAACTTTAGGACTAAGTGAAATAAAAGACAATAATTTTGGAATATGTTGTTACTAGGACAAAGAAACGAATAAAAGGCGTGAAATTATATCAAATTGACAAAAAGAAATGAATAAAAAGTATGACAAAATAACAAAAAACGACAAACTACCTATACAAATTTCACAAAAAAAGCTAAAGATCCTCGAGCTCTCTCACATCATCTTCGAAGTCTGGATCAAAAGTTGCCACTTCAGGATTAGATTTTAGTCCAGGATAAAATTAAAATTCTTGGGTCTCTCTCTTGGGCCAAGATATGGAAACAAGGAAACCAAGTCTTTATTTTTTCGGACGATATCGGCAAGCGTCAATTATGGATATACAATCTAAAGATTCACGTTTGTATACATCCAGTATGATTTTGTAAAACACAGCTTCCGGCAAACTGATATAGGTTGCTGATCTTCCTCTATAAAAAATAAAGATAAATTTAGATATGAAAACTTTCTAACTATTAAATTAAATTCTGCCCGTCACTGCTTGCTTACAATCAATATGAACTTATCGAAAGATTGACAAATTACTAATAAATACTTATTTTTACACTTACCATAGTATTGATGAATTCAACATTCGGAGTTAAACCCTAATTTATTATAGAAAATACAAAATGATCATTTAAAATAATTTTGTGCAAAACGATTAAACTCAACATAAATACGCAAATTGACGGACGGCGTCAAAGCGATAGCGCGCAACCTTTTCCTCTCGCTCTTTCCGCTCGACTCGGTTAGTGCGCCGCACCCCGCAAATACCTCACCCCCGCACGTCCTGTGCACTTTCATCGCTTACCACAAAATTATTATTGTAATAATTTGTGTATACAGAACAAAGTGTACTTTGACTTAAAAAAAACGAACGAACATTAACGTGAAAAACGATTTAACTTGACATTTATAGCGATTTAAGTATAGTTTCACCTTTTTACACGAATTATTGTGTAGGATAAATATTGTGAAAAGTGATCAAAGTCCACATTATCCACTTTTCACAGTATATTTTTGTTTGTGCAAAACGATTAAAGTACAGTTTTATTTATTTACACCAATCACCATGTGCAAAGTCCATTGTAAAACTCGAGTTTAACCATTATTCACAAAATCATTATTGAGGAGTGACATACTTTAAATGTTAAAGTCAATATAAACCTTTTTGAACAAAATTATTATAACAATTTGATAACATTGATCCTTTTTCACAAACGATATCTCCAAAACTATTAGTCGTGTCAAACTAAAAGTCAAAACAAGTTGTAGAGCTTCGAAAAAGAAATACAGTGGTTAAAAAATCCATCATTGGGCCAAACTCGAGTTTAACCCCTTTACACTGGAGGCACAGAAATATAACTTTAAAGGCACATAATTTATACAAATCATACAGGGTTTAAAGAAAAGTACTGCCTTCTTTTAAACCACATGTTCTACTAATGATAACAAACAACTTTCCCAATGTACAAAAACATTTGCTCGAAAAATATTTTGGTTTCCCCGTACAAATTGTCTGATTTAGGTGGTCCTTTTTGTATAACACAGTAAAAACTAAATTTTAGGTCTGAAATTTTTGTGCCTTGAGAAAGTTGTTTGTAGTAGAACATTTAATTTTTTTTACACTCTGTATTTAACACTTCGTAAAAGTAGGCAGTTTAGTTACCCAAACTGCTAAGCTCTGTACACGTGCTTTAAGTTGGTTACACTTGAGTAGTTCATTTCACAAAAAGTCAGTACACCAGCAGTTTATAAAAATTAACAAGGTAAATATAAGGCGCTTTAACAAAAGAACATAATACCTATGTTAATGTACTATTTTAGAGATAGCAGGTTGATACCTTATTTACAGAAGGTACCTTAAAACGAAAGATCTAACTAAATTATTGGTCAATGTATTGTCATATTTCGTTTACCTATTTATGTTGTCCAATTTAATGATCAATTACTTTGTATTCAAACAAGTTTGAAATTGATATCTTTAATAGGACGGCGGCGCTTAGTTCAAAAGGTGTAGTGTTACCTCAATTCCAGAGGGCTAGAGCGCCCTAAGGAACCCAGGTACACACAGGTGAGTACCTACTCAGAAGATCAGCTAATGTATAGTGTCCCTCCAAGAGGGTGTCCGCGACTCCTGGGAGCGTGAATGAGTAGGTACTGTAAAGTGTAATGTATGTAGGTGCCCTAAATAAGCCCTAGGACTAACCTACCTACAAAAGTAAACAAAGAAAAGAGGAATGAAATTATAAATGAGATTTATTAGTTAGGGAATAGGCCAAAGGAAAAGAAGAGAGTGTTTCGTGGAGTAGATAAATATAGCCCTCTCTTAGATAACCGTAACCTTATAGTGTAACCCGGCGCGTTGAAGTAGTAACGCGCCCTCGAGGAGGTGATGAGACGTCGTCCTCTGCAGCCCTCCTCAGTAATCCGGAGAGGGGCGTGAACAACTTTCGGAGTGAGGGCGCGATCTCAGCAGCCCTCCGAAGAGATGAGAGGATTGAGGCTTCTCCGTAGTGCGGGAGTGTCCTCAGCGGAGACTCAGAGGATAGGAGACCGAAGAATGTGGATCAGCCGTAGTTTTTTTCCAAGAAAGTAAAGTTATGTTGACTGGTTCACTTCTTCCCAAGAACTCTCTGTTGACAGCTTTTCAGGAGCTTATATATCAGTCGGAAAGTTCTGGAACAGTATATTTCTCGAAATTCTTCAGATTTCAAATATTCAAAATTCTAGGTGGCCAATAGTGGCCAGTAGCTTCAGAAGAGTTCAGACTTCATAGTAGACAGAAGTAGAAAGAGTCTTCGGAATACGTCCTTCTTAGACTGGAGAGGGCCGTGAGGTTCCGGAGGACCTAAGAGAGGACAGAGAGGCACATCCACGAAGAAATAATTTGGAAAAAGCATAAAGAAGGTAAAATGGATGAAGTGAAACCTTAGATGATACCTAGACTCTATGGAGTAAAGTAAAGAATGACAACTCTTTGTCATAATGATTTGAAATGGTCAAAGCTGACACGTATTTGTTTACATTTTGTAAAATTTATAATTAAAAATAATTAAGAATTAATCAGTAGCAGAAATGCTACATTTCCCCAACAACCCCGAGAAAATTTTTTCCTGAGACAAAAATTTTGAGGTTAGGAGCAGCTTACTCTACACACTCAGAAAACTGACATACTTCCATCACTCATATTCTCATACTTCACCTTACACTGGTTGGGGTAGGGCTCACATTCAATGGCGCCTACTCCAGAGTATACTGCTCAGGTATGCTTGACCTAAGGCTTATTTTTGGAGTAGTCGACCGCTCCTGCTTAAAACCGAAGGAACAAAGAATAAGTTAAAAGAACTCCCAGATAGAGAGTTAGAAATGATAAGGGCTTTTTTAATGTGTTATCAACCGCACAAAAGAAGTAAAAGTGATAAGGGCTTATTTTTTGTGTTATCAACCGCACAGATACAGTTCTAGGATCATTAGAGACATCCCCCGAACGTATGAAAGAAAAGATAAGGGACAAGAGAGAAAGTAACGAGGGCTTATTTAATGTGTCGTTAACCGCACAATAGAAAGGGAAAAGAAAAGAAATAGAAGTTATGTAGGTAAACTAAAACTTCGAGACAGCCAAAATTCGAAGCTAAGCAATAAAAGGTTAGTATCACCCATAGCAAAAAATGAGGTAGGAACAATAAAATCGTAAGAAATGAGAGTGACATAAAAAGAGGGTGTCAATAAGAGTGACACAACAAAAAAAAATCGTAAGAAACGTAAATGAGAGACATAAAAAGAGGGGATCAAAAAGAGGGACACAAAAGAGGGCCCATATGAGTAACACTAAAGAGGGTCAATAGGAGTGACACTTTATTGGTTTCAAGCAGAAGTAAGATATATGCCAAATAGGATCAAAAATTTCACTAGAAGAAGTGTTGATTTAGAATTTAGAAATAAAATAAGAGGAGATTTCGTGGGTCGAAAACTGCCGTGGGCGCCAAACTGTAGTGTTACCTCAATTCCAGAGGGCTAGAGCGCCCTAAGGAACCCAGGTACACACAGGTGAGTACCTACTCAGAAGATCAGCTAATGTATAGTGTCCCTCCAAGAGGGTGTCCGCGACTCCTGGGAGCGTGAATGAGTAGGTACTGTAAAGTGTAATGTATGTAGGTGCCCTAAATAAGCCCTAGGACTAACCTACCTACAAAAGTAAACAAAGAAAAGAGGAATGAAATTATAAATGAGATTTATTAGTTAGGGAATAGGCCAAAGGAAAAGAAGAGAGTGTTTCGTGGAGTAGATAAATATAGCCCTCTCTTAGATAACCGTAACCTTATAGTGTAACCCGGCGCGTTGAAGTAGTAACGCGCCCTCGAGGAGGTGATGAGACGTCGTCCTCTGCAGCCCTCCTCAGTAATCCGGAGAGGGGCGTGAACAACTTTCGGAGTGAGGGCGCGATCTCAGCAGCCCTCCGAAGAGATGAGAGGATTGAGGCTTCTCCGTAGTGCGGGAGTGTCCTCAGCGGAGACTCAGAGGATAGGAGACCGAAGAATGTGGATCAGCCGTAGTTTTTTTCCAAGAAAGTAAAGTTATGTTGACTGGTTCACTTCTTCCCAAGAACTCTCTGTTGACAGCTTTTCAGGAGCTTATATATCAGTCGGAAAGTTCTGGAACAGTATATTTCTCGAAATTCTTCAGATTTCAAATATTCAAAATTCTAGGTGGCCAATAGTGGCCAGTAGCTTCAGAAGAGTTCAGACTTCATAGTAGACAGAAGTAGAAAGAGTCTTCGGAATACGTCCTTCTTAGACTGGAGAGGGCCGTGAGGTTCCGGAGGACCTAAGAGAGGACAGAGAGGCACATCCACGAAGAAATAATTTGGAAAAAGCATAAAGAAGGTAAAATGGATGAAGTGAAACCTTAGATGATACCTAGACTCTATGGAGTAAAGTAAAGAATGACAACTCTTTGTCATAATGATTTGAAATGGTCAAAGCTGACACGTATTTGTTTACATTTTGTAAAATTTATAATTAAAAATAATTAAGAATTAATCAGTAGCAGAAATGCTACAAAGGGTCTGTTTTGAATTTGATTCGAAAACTTTTGGAAATGTGATATCGGTCTCTGTTTGCTTTCGGGATTAAAATTTGATTTACGATTTTCGACTTTACAATACGTAGAATATAAACTTCGATGTATTGGATAAAAGTCTTTTAGGAATGGGATTGATAAATTGATGTAGGGTGTCAAGAAAAGTTCTGTTCTACTTAAGTTAACAAGCAGTAAAACCCCACTGCACATACATAGTGATCTATTGTACTCACTCACCGTTCTTTGGGTCCAGGTATTGACTCGACAAGAAGAAGAAGGTCGTGTTTGTCAAGCGGCGGCGGACGGACGGACGGACGGACGGACGGACGGACGGACGGACGGACGCGTTGCAACTTAGCACACGCTTCAGCACCCTACATTTTATTTTTCTTCATCGAGTGAGTTTTCTCGTGTCGAACAACAACTCGATGAACCCTGGTGTCAAAGTTTTCAAACTGAACTGCACAGCTATTAGGTCTCTGACATGGTTTGTGTGACGTCCATTTTCAAAAACAGCGTCCTAAACCGGCTTAACGTGCCATCCAAAGCACGGAATCTCTTTTCTTTTCGGACAATCAGGTGATTCAGTCTGCAATGTCCTAACTAGACTGGAGAATATCTCACAAAGTGATAAATTGACAACTTTCAACTTTGTGTGAATAGAACCCACGCCCTCCGGATTAGGAGCCCTTGGCTCAGACCACTAGACCACGGAAGCATATTTTATTTTATTTCTTCGTCTCCTTTTACGAGACAAGCGAAAAAAAAAGGTATACTTTTAATACACCGTTGGACTCTACAGTCGGTAGCATTGAAAGTTAATGAAGGAGAACTAATATAAAAACGGTTGAACTTTTTACCGTACCGATAGTGAAGTGTACCTCATTGCAGGTCTGAAATGTTTTCTTTTATTTACAGGGTTATTTTGGAGACAGTTCACACAAATAAAGGATTGCTCAAACAATGAAACTGAACAACAAGAAAGATATTCTTCTACAAAACAAATTAAAAAAAAATTCTTCTTACAAAATTACCTCTTTTTCAGACAGCTTGCGTGGGGAAGTAGATATTTTTTATAATACTTATCTCAGATTTTTTTTTAGTTACGTTATCAAATAAAACACATTGAGTATGCGCATTGCCACCAAAATATCTTTGTATTCTTTCTGCCAGCAAAAGTTAACAAACATAAGTATTATTATAGCACAAGTTTGTTTGTTTAGATGTTCCCTCCGCTATCACAGTACAGTGACATCATTCTTGTACCTACACACGAACCAATTTGCCATTCTTCAAATCCAAAGTTAGTCAATTATAAAGTTTTTAGGTGCAAAGAAAAGAAACTTAATACTGTACGTTAAAGGCAAATGTGTTCTTAAGAATTTGTAGGTGGTAAAAACTAGCAGAGGAATAAATTAGTGTTTTATTTACGTGTCAAAACAATTAGTGTAAGAAAAAAAAAACAAGTTTGAGGGATAATAATAAAGAAAAAAAAACGATTTTGTGTACATCAAGTACGACTTCCATTTAGATAATTACAAATTATCGAGACCTAAATAATAAAAATAAACCAATCAGAAAGTAACTTAGGGCAAGTTAGAAAAAAAACTAAAATAAAAATAAACAAAGACCGCTACTTAGCAGTGCCATCTATTGACATTAGCGAAATATTGTGTAAACTGAATATGTATTTTAATTCAGATGTTTTAAACAGCATTTCTCATTGTGTAGTTCTACTTTAAAAATCTTAAAAGATAATTTGGTTCAAGTTGTTATTGATTTTTTTCAATTTTATGACCTATATTAACAACGGACTCTTCGAGCAATATGCCAGCGCCATCTAGGTTTGCTCGCATTTTGACCTTTTTATCGAGTATCGAGTATTGAGGTACGCTCTCTAGTATGGCTGTTAGCAGTCTTCTAGAGTAGTTAGTCTATGATAAAAATAGAACAATGGCTCTGTGAGACAGCATTATTCAAATCATTTAAATTAAACAAACTCTATTCCCTACCATCAAGGTTGTCAAGTAATTATTTCTTAATTTTGAACAATTTATTGATACTTCTCACCTGCTGCCGTCATCCACACCACACTGCAGTCAGTTGTCGCAACGCGCGCTCTTGCGCAGGTCGCATTGACGGCAGATTTGTACGCTTTAGCATTTCAATTAGGTATTTCCAAAATGAGTTTTTAACACATGAAGTTTTCGCAACCACCCGTTAGGTCTCTTTCATAATTTATTTATTTGCTGTAAACATGTATAACATAAGATCGTGGATTTAAGGCAACTTATGTGAAATTTTTAATATTTATCTACGAGTACGTACATATCACTTTGTGAGTGCTTTTTCGAAGAGGTTTTTGGTGGCTTGGGAGTCAGGCGTACCTCCGACGTCTCACTACCCGCTTTTCTTACATCCAGCCATGCCTCGAGCCTTCTCTGCGGAAAATTCACCCCTCATTGGGTACCGTGTAGGCTTCGGGTTTGTCGGATGTCAGAAATGCGTAGCAGTTGAGATGCTCTGATGAGATGCCAGTCTCTAAGCTCCCAAAGACAGTGGGATGAGCCCCTCTGCAAGCTTGCCCTGCAAAATCTGGTGAGCTCTTCATTGAACCAAGCGGAGCGGGCGCGACTGTTGGCAGTTTCAGAGGAGTAGTCAGGTCTGCGGCTGCAGGCCTACCCATCTTCGAATATTGGCACCCTGTTGGACGGCACCACTCTGTCTTGCCATAGAAGCGCAGGTCGCATCCCACGACATGTCTCTTTGAACAACATCATCAGCCGAGCTCTGGCCGCAGCCAATATTTCAGCTGTCATATAGCCGACCGTAATTTCACAGACTGATGGCAAAAGGCCTGATAGAATGTCACTAGGGCCGTGGAAGTTCGGGAAAACTCTAGTATATGGGATGCGACCTGCGTCGATACAATGGCTCCTTTCCATTTACCTTCTACTTCCACGCGAGCAGGTGCCGCAGTTTCATCGGCAGAGACTCTCAAAAGAAGAAAATACTCGCGCTTAGGGGATTTACACATTTTTATTATTTTCGCAGTAGAGACCATGGGCCCATAGGGTACGGCCGCTAAAGGTTTTCTGCACGATCTATCCAGGCGTCTCATCGATGCATCCGGTGACCTGAGGGCTGGCAGTTTCTTTACCCAAAGAATAAGCCTAGCTATCCAGAGAGGCAATGCTGCCAGCCTCCTGGGAACCCTGCCTCGATGTGACGTCTTGGATGAAATTTTCTATTTATAATGTGAATTGTTAATTGACCTTTGTAATTGTCCCATAAATAAACATTAATAAAACCTAATAGGAACCATCATATATGCTTGGTGACTGAGTAGACAAGTACAAACTTACTTACTTACTTACTTACTTACTCCGCTGGCTCAACGACTCGAAGTGGATCTTGGCCTCCGACATTAAAGTGCGCCACTCTTCTCTATTCTAATAGAGAATAGAGAAATAGACAAGTGGATCTCCTAAATTAATATAATACAATAAATACTTGCCCAACTATTCAAACAAGGTGAGAACCCATCACGTTTGTCACCTGCGACGGCGAGGGACAATGAATCTTGACATTTGATCAAATTTTCATCTCCCGAGGAATATAGTTGTTTGCCAATAACCCCACCACGAGGTAGCTACGCGTAGTTAATCAACAACTTTCCCAGCCTTGACATAACCATTCAATATTTAGTTTAATAAGTCAAGTCGGTAGTTCTCAAACATTACTAGAAAACTTATAAACACCAAACAGATGGCGAATTTTCATTTGTTTTAAATCTGTATGCCGCTTTATCTGTATAAAGCGGCATGGAGCAGAAGTATCATTATGCTATTAATTATGGCGGGAATACGTGTAGTTTACCACGGTAAAAAAGTATATTAAATTATAGGAATGGTTAAAATCATTTTTTTCGTGTAAATAATGATAACAGATTCGTTGATTTATTCCACATGACGTGTTAAAGGCTCGTATTTGTAAATCGATCTCAAGATTGAGAGCAATATTAAGTATGGAATTGACAGGTCGTTTTGTACTGAAATGACATTTCTGATACGAACTTAAACTCGCTGTCAGTCTCAAGTGCTGATCATAAATACGGGCCCTAAAGTATCAAACATTTTAGGACTTTACCAAAATATACAATATTTTATCAAATAAAATGCTTCTTTTATGGATTCAACTTTTCTTTAAAGACATTATCCATCTTGCAATCCAGAATGAAGCCCATAGCTGTGATTGTGACTCAATTTGGTGTCTGGCGTCCAGACTCCGACCACATCAGAGTTAATAAAATGAGACGCGACATTCGCACAGTCACTCTTTCTTTGTCAGATTACGGCGGATGATGAAGTGACTCGCCGGTCTGGGAGGACTCTATGAAAAGTATAGGTATAAATACCACTTTTTTTTTTTTTCAGCAACTTTGAGATAAACCTAAATGGTTTTCTACTACTAAAGAGGACCTAGTTTTTCACGTCGTCGATGACGATCTCTATATCTTTGGCACGATGCAATATAGCCTAAATGGGTTTCACAGATACTTAAAGTATCATTAGATTTATCTTTAGAGAGTGACACTGCATATATACCAACCTGAACTGTATGCAGTAGCAGCCGACTGCAGCAGCAGATATACACAAAACAAAAGAAAATTGCATCAGTCACAGCCATCATCTTACAGCTGCGGCAGTTTGCTGCTGCTACAAGAAACAAAAGCAGAAACGAAAAATGTTTTTTTAAGGTAAGTATTAAAGTTACCCCACAAGTAATAAATTTATTGTGTCTCAAATACAAATATATTAATGAATATTTTACGTTTTGCGAAAATCGGAAGTAATTTTTCATTTTGTAATCCATCAGGCTTTTGCATTTTGTAATCCAGCAAGCTTTGAATGTCGATCTTTGAAGATTGACATTCAAAGCTTAGATATTAAGTATAAATTTTGACCTTGTGGATTTACAAAATGAAGAATTACTTCCGATTTTAGCAAAACGTAAAATATTCTTAAAATGTTTTTATTTGAGACACAATAAATTTATTTCTTGTGGGGGCAGCACTTAGCTCAACATACCACCTAACTGAGGCTTGTTATAATTATATTGGTAAAAATACCAAATTATTGCTTATTTGAAGTAAGTAAGTTGTAGACATAAAAAAATAAAATTATGTTTGGGAACCACTGGGAGCCGAGTGATTCTCAATAATTCTCGTCGCTTCCGCCTCCAATGTTTACGCAAAATCAAAGGTTCTCGCAAATTAATTTATATTGAAACTACACCTACCTAACAACCTAACAACACCTTTATACTCATCTTCTAACGAAGACTGATAAGGGCCTTCTCACACTAAGATAGTATTTATAATTACAAATTCATAATAACGTACTTGTACACTTATACCGGGTGTAAGGGACAGTTAGCGTGCTGAAAACTGTTAGGAGTTGCTCAGTCAAAAGAAACTGAACAACTTTTCCCACGAAATTATTTTAGGAAATGAAAATTGACTGATCGAGTTGGTAGTTTTTTTATGGGAAAGTCAAAAATGATTTTTTTTCCTGAAAAAAGCGTAAGTTAGAAGTTTCGTAGACTGAGCAACTCGTATCAGTTTTCGGTACGCTGTCCCTTATAGCCCTTATTTAAATAATAAGGAAAGATTTGTGTTTTTGTATTTACCTCATAATAAAACTCCTGTCATTGGGCGCTTTTCCACTATAATTTAACCACTCATAATTTTATTTCACTATAAGAAAGCGATGTTCGTCCTGAGTATCATAGGGTTCTTTTTATTACCTAATATCTGATTCTTCCATGCTGGACTGGGAGTGATAGAAAAACATAGAATGTGCCAACTGCATCTCCTCCCGGGCATGCTGTAAAAATCAGCTAAGGGATATGAGGGTTTCAGTATTGTAATTTAGGCGATGAGCTGACAACCTGTCACTATAGCAATATAAACCCATCTGGAATAACCCTCAAAAATTTGTCAGACGTGGCGGAACGACCTTTGTGTAGGTCGTTTACGCTCTGCCTACCCCATTAGGGATAAAGGCGTGATTACATGTATATATGTATGTATCTGATTCCCAAGGAAAAACTCATTAAGCCGCGGGTAAAACTGCGTGTAAATAAGCTCGATGGTGTAGTGTAGTAAATAGGGCCGCATCCTCCTAGTGGGTCGAGGTTCGAATACCACCGTACGCGTACCGATGTGTCTTCGGGTGCTCGAATCTTGTATGTACGTTTGTTCGGTGCTTTTCGGGTGTAGGAAAACACAAGAAGAAATTCAAAGGTTGTATGTGATGTCTATCAATTCAAAGGTTGTATGTGATGTCTATCAATTCAAAGGTTGTATGTGATGTCTATCAATTCGTACTGTGTGACTGTGAGCACGAACCCGACTAAGACTACGGGACATACTGATGATGATGAAGACTACAGCGCAGAAAGTATTATAAATAAATTAAATTTGAAAATTCAAATTGTAAATGTAAAAAAAAATATTGCTTCATTTAAGTATTTAATTTTTAAAACATAACAATTTGTCATTTGGGCAGTTTTTAAGTGATCTTCAGAGTGGATAGCAACATCGATATACATTTTCCAATTACTTGCTTTTGTCCTCCTAAAGCCTTCCTAAAGTTTACTCGAACACGTTAGTACGTTCGGTACTAGTGAGCCGTTGACAAAATACATCCCAGTTTGCGCAGGCCCTTAGCAACTCATGAAGGAAAGCGTTAAGAAATTCAAGTGCTCTGCGCAATAGAACTGAAATTAAAACGAAGGTCGACGTTTCTATTTATAAATTATGCGTTAAATTAAAAGTATATTTCAGTCTTCTATTTAGTTTCTTTTTTACTTTGAATCAGTAATATCAGATATGTGAGTAAGGCTCGTATTTATAAAGCGATCTCAAGTTTGAGAGCAATATTAAGTTTGAATTTGACAGGTCGTTTTGTACTGAAATGACATTTCTGATACAAACTCAAATTCGCTGCCAGTCTTGAGAGCTGATTATAAATACGACCCTAAGGCTCGTATTTATAAAGCGATCTCAAGATTGAGAGCGATATTGAGTGCGGATTTGACCGACATTTCTGATACGAACTTAAACTCGCTGTCACTCTTGAGAGCTGATTATAAATACGGGCCTAAGTAACTATTGGGTGGGGCAAAAGTAATCATCCGATGTTCTTATGCTGTAATTTTTTAGAATCCATTAGAATTTATTTCATCAAATTGGCTATGTAGCCACCGCCGCCAAAGTTGATCAATCAATCAATCTTTTCACTCGTTTTGCCCAAACTAAAATAGCGCTTCTAAATAACTGTAATCTCTTCAAATGCGTGACATGATTTCAATACTTCAAATTCAAATTCAGGTATGGTGATTGCAAAAAATCTGATCTAGATCGTATTTGACAATAGTTATTGTCCTTCATTTAATATCATTAGATGCAGCTGGTTTTTAGTGAATGATTCCGATCAGAAGGCACAAGGCATCTGTCCGGTCCGGTGACACTTTCACCCGAGTGACCTTGGGGCGAGGCAGACGAGCGGTCTGACCGCGGAGTGGCTCACGGCTTCAGTATATGAATCATCATCAGCTCATTCATATACGTCCCCACCGAAGGGCACAAGCGAGCCTATCCTAAATAGGCTGATCAAACCTTGGTGGAACACTCACGTGTTCCTCACGCGCTTACGCCCAGTACGGATTGGCCTACTTCACACACCACCTTTGAATTTCTTCGTAGGTGTGCGCATGTGCAGGTTTCCTCACGATTTTTTCCTTCACCGTAAAAGCGCCGAATTAACATTTTATGAATTTCGGAAACCGAAAACACGTTTGTACGTGATTGGATTCCAACTACGACCTACTGCACAGAAGGCAGCGGCCCCATCCACTACACCATCGGGCAATATGAACATTAAATATATTAATCATATTAATTTTATAAAGAACACTTTATCAGGAACGAGACAGCACACCTACAAAAATGAAGTAATTTCGTTTTGCTCACACTTTGCGAGACACCTCTTATACTCATGACATGACCACAGACTGCCGCGCTCATAAGTAATCTGTGACATGACTAAACATCTTTCCTCAAGAGTTCATCCAACAGAGATTGTATTTTTTTAACAAGGACTACCTTATTTTATTTTTCAGCTCTATCTAGGAACTTTTTATTTGTGTTGAATAGCTTTAAATATATTATTCTTTATTGATCAGATACAGTTTATTTTCTGTCATTAAACCTGTACTCAATAAACTGCCGCTGGTCTGTTCAGAAACGCGCAGAAATTGCAGATTTCACGGTATATTTTCGCTACGTTGGAAACTTATGGATGCGCTTTTCATATCAACTGTACTGACCATATAATTAGCTTTATTATAAACAAACTCTTGTTAAAAAGTGTCCAGACATAAAGCCTTATTATTATTTTTTTCTGGTAGCCATGTTATTGATATAATTAGAGGTTTTTTTTTTACTTTAGTTTAGTAATCTAAGATTCCTGATATTCTTATTAGTCATAAATAACTCGTAACATTTAGTATGTTCAAACTATAACTAATATAAAATACAACATTGAATTTAATCACAGAATAACTTATACGATTAACCATCTAATCGATCTAAGCGAGCGTATCCATGCGATTCTTTCGCGCGTCGAAGCGGTTGAACCGAAGAGAATTGTTTTCCAAACAATATAAATAATAGTAGTAAAACAAACGTTGCAGTTTAAACCGCGCAGTGGTGCCGTCCACACCGTCCGTCGACTCAGACTCAGCCGCCGATGTGACGACATGAGCTTCCGTACATCAGCGATATACCTAATACCTCTAGTTTTCGTGTCTATACACAGTAAAAGTTTAGGCTCCAGTGAAAATAATGTGACAAAACGTGTAACAAAGGATGATCCTTTCCCGGATTGGGTGCCCTTCAAGAACAAGCATGGAGAGGAACTTGGGGAATTCTTGCAGGTAGAAACAGCTTCTAGAAAACCTAAGAAAAGATTAGCTTTACCTGTAAATTTTATACTAAGATCGGTAGCAGAGGCTGACCCTGAAGATTATTTTGATAAAAGTCTGGGAGAAAACTATGGTGAAGATTATTCTGATAAACGAGACTGGTCTGATACGTTCCGATCAGGTAAAGCGTTAGATACTAGGCCGATTAAACATACAGAATTATCAGATATAGATAATGTTGTAGGCATTATAACAAAACACAATACAAAGTCAACAATAAAACCTAAAACAAAACAAAAAGAACGCACAACAAAAAGACCAAAACCAAGAAAGATGGTAGACTACACTGACGATGACGAAGATGAAAAACATAAACCAGACTTAACAGGTGAAGATCGAAGCGAAAGCGAAGCAAGAAAGGCTCTTTTACTTGAAGCTGTAAATGAATTAAAAGAGAGACATGCGCTGGAACAAAAAACGATTTCAGAAAAAGCGAAAGAAGAGGCTATGTATACAGAAGAACGCGATAGAGATAACTTGCGGCGAGAAATATACGATAAATATGGACAAAAATCAAGAGGGAGACACCAAGATTATGAAGATTATGATGGAAAATTAATTGACAAATATAAAGTTACTCCTTTAGGAAAACCTACTCCGACTCCACTGCCAACTGAGTCAAGCACATACCAAAGCAGCACAGCGTCAACTACTCACAAAACTGCTCAAACAGGTAGATTGTCTGTTTTTAGGAACCCGAGCATTTATATGATTTATGATGAAGAAACTACTACAGACTCTTCTACAGCTACACCTACTCCTACATCTACAATAGCTCCAATATATTCTACTTATAATACTACAACAGAAATCATTACAATTACTACAAAATTTCATGCCAAAATGACAGCACCATCAGAAAAGCCGAGTCTTAATAAGAGCGAACGTATTTCCTTAGTAGCCCAAGATAATGAACTGAGGGAAGGAGAACCCACATTGTTTTTCCCTCAGAAAATAACACGAAAGGGTCAGAATAAGTCTAAGGATCACATAGAAAAATCTGCAGATGAGCATATAGCTTTGAGTCAAAAAAAGGTTCCACACGATGAACTTGCAAAATTGACAGATGCGGTTTGGGCAGGGTCTGAAGCTAAAGGAGCTGAGACCGCTCCTGATGCAACTGCATTTTCAGAGACAGCGCCGTCTGTGAGCGCTGCTAGCGCCCCGTCGGGAAGTGGTACCGCATTAGGTAATACTGGACCTACCTCGAATGAATCTTTAGAATCTTCATCGGCGAGTGGTTCTGCAGAATTTGAAGCAATACAAAGTGGACCATCAGGTGCGGGAAGGCTTGCAGCATCTGCACCTGATGCAGTTACGTCTTCATTTTCTGAAGTGACAGGCTCACCTACAAATCCTGTAGATCTCGACGTGGTTTTAGCTTCTACTAACATCAAAGAATTAGAGGAGATGAAGAAGGATAAAGACCATGAACATGAGAGAGGTAAGTAATTTTTATAACCTATTAGATACCATGAAAATAAAAAAATAAATAGATTTTTGATCTAAAAATGTGAAAAATAACAAATCAAAAATTCAACCGCAAACAGGATTTAAACCTGCGTCTTTGGAATACCGTTCAATGATCTAAACCAACTGAGCTACTGCGGTCAATCTTGAGCGGCGAATTAGTGATCTGCTATTTATTAATCGTTATAAGTGGACGCTAGCAAAATCTGTCGTATAATATTAATACTATACAATCATGACTAGTACTCTTTGCAGAAGGAATTCAAGTCAATGAATGACACCGCTAAGTACACTTTTTATAATTTGGGACGGTATTCCGAAGACGCAGGTTCAAATCCTGTCTGCGGTTGAATTTTTTATTTGTTATTTCTCATATTTTCAGAAATAAAATAGCACAGTGAGTGCAAAAAATCTATTAGAATTTTTTTGCCCTAGTTTGTAGACTTGGTATTTATTTTGAAGACGTAGTTCAGTCTCCGACTTTACATAACAATTACCTCGACGTTGGAAAGCAGAACCAAACAGACCTGTAATTATAAACATAGATGACCCTTTTCAAACTGCGGAACTAGTTGACGACGACTTGTTCTTGTTCCTTGCCTGTGTCTTTAGTCAGGTATTGCATTGAATTCATTCAAATGTTAATTGCTAAAGCATGAATTTATAAATCAGGCCAAATCTATGGTATGCTATTTTACTTTATGATACTTTTGAAAAGAAAGTAGTTATTCGCCTAAGAAGGTGGATTATTATTTTTTAACAGGAACTGAAAATAAAATAAAAAATTTAATCGATGACGGAGGAGCTTATAATAGTAATGATGTCATATCCACTAATTTAAGAAGTCGCTCTGTGGTCATATCACACACGTTAATACGTAACTAGAGGTGATGCAATCATTTTAAACAAAATTGGCAACGGTTTATCTGGAAGACAATACTCTTGGATACTATTTTATATATATATGGGTGGCTACTATTTTATATTATTATTATTTTATATTATTGGAGTGAATACCTACAACTATAATAGTGCAGCAAAAATTTATAAACATGAACTATGGACATTATGAAAACACTGAAAGGCACACACGCTATTTTCGCTGAAGAATGACACAAAGCTATTGTTGAATTAGAATGTTTATATTAGACGCGTCTGGTTGTTGTTGTGATACATTCACGCGACGAATCTTTCATTCAATGCTAGATTTGGCCTAGACTAGTTTTAAAGATATTTTGCTTATAAAAAGTTTGATGAATTTTGGACAAAACTAAAGAGTCTCATGTAAAATTTTTATAGAAAATGGTAGGTAATAATTATGTGACAGCAAAATTGTATAAAATCTACAAAAAAAAATAAGAAAGTTCCAAAAAAGCAAAACACACTTTCTTCGAAAGTTGCAAAGAATGTTTAATACCCAAATTCACGCGTATAATCTGTTACTCGGTTAGGTACCATACAGACAGTGTAACGTAACGGGACGTCAAATATCACACGATGTGTTAGGTAAACGTAATTCCGGATGCGGATCAACATCCCTGTTACTTATACACTTTACTACAACATAATTTGTGATACATATTTTTGAATTAGACTAAAATATTCGCCCTGAACCTGATTATATTTCCCTGTCAGAACAGACTATCAGTCATAATATCTATCTCACAGAATGTTTTGTAAATAAATTGGAAGTATTTAAACTCATGAGAAAGGTCACACAGTTAAAATCATCAATGGCTTTGTTATTGTAGCATCGGCAATATCATTTGGTCTGAAAAATCTCAAAACACTTTTATTATGAGAACTTACTGCTTTTGACCCCCATCTTCAGTTAGTATGTGGAAGTCATATTAGTTGTAAACTAATATAATACCTATTGTGTAGTTTTTTATATGGCTCTGGATCTATAAGGGAATCTACGCGTTTTGCTCTAAGACAGTCCAGATTCGCATGACAAATAAACAAAGATCCGGGATTGGGATGATTGTGAATTCCCGAGAACATAAGTATTTGTTTCTTAAAATAAAATACATATCGTACTTCTTTTCACTTTGCGCTTGAAATTTTCAGCATATTTTTATAATTACATCTCCACGATATTTTTCTTAAGAAGGGTCAGAAGAAAGTGGTCCTTATCTTATGCCTACATTACACTATGACACCGAGCACACAGATCCAGATTCAAGTAGATTCCACGAGTAGACAAGACAGGCGTACCTAGCGTTTATAGATTTAGATTATTGGAGTTCTCAGTTGTAAAGCTAAAGAGGGAGAAAGATTCGTTCGCTAAGGAAGTGCCGATCGGTAAAAAAAAACGCATAGCAATATCAAGTCAAAATACCTTGTGTGCTGTAGTTTTTGGACTTTTGGCCAAAAATAAATACTCTCCAAAATAAAGATATTTCCTATGACAGTAGGTACGAAAAAATTGCATGCTTTGCTTGCTTTTTACAGTTTGAAGAGGTTGCGTGGTCTAAGTGGTTAAGGTCTGTCTCCGAGTGTATGCAAAACCAATACCCTTCGGTTGACCGAGCAAATTTATTTGACCAAATTTTTCGTTTTCCTATTATGGTATCAAAATATTGAAACTAGCCTTTTTCTATTTCACAAACTAAACTTGAAGTCAGCAGAAATTTTATTAACAATAAAAGTTATATTCATTAATTTTAAGTGAATGTAGAGAAAGTAAATAACAATTAAAAATGCAGTGAACATTCGTGAAAAGTATTGCTGATGATGATGCTATCGGTTCACATAGCTTACTATTTTTATTTGGAGACATTATCATATGGTTAAACTAAGGACTAATAATCATGTAGTGGGGCCCTAGGATCCTTCTACACTAGCATACCATCTAAGATAAGCGAATTGTTTAGTATGAGACGTATTCAACAACCCGTCCACTGCTATATAGTCAGGGGATGGGACTAGTAGTAAATACTCTCCAGTTAACACGTTTGGCATCTGAGACTTTACATTCACAAAAAACGTTGCTGCCTGGTTTTTGGGTATACCCATCCATTAGACGACATTTACGAAGCCCGTGGGAAGATGTGGGACGATGCTATTCTGATCCTAAACCATACGCAATACTTTAAATCCCGTTAAAACATTCTGAACGACGCAATAAGTTAACAGCAGTTGTAATTCAAATCGGAGAAATTAAGAGTGAAGTTTAGCAGCAGACATGGCACTGCAGCGATACGGATTGAATTGCAGCCGAGGCAGGGTCGCATTCTGACTGTCTGCTATACTTGCTTAAAACATTAAATAAAAAAACATACTTCACGCGAGCGGGATTCGAGCACATGCCAAAATCTTAACTTAATCAACAGTTTTCCTTTGTTGTAGAAAAATATACAGGATGGAAATTTTTTAACCGAACCAGAGGCAAAGTATTTTTTAGACTGTAGAAATTATATCCAAAGGAAACATTCCATTTACTTATTTTGTTATTCTTAATAGCTGTTGCGTAGACTTTCCATCGTCGCCAAAAGCTTAGCCAAAAGACACAAAGCAGAACAGAACACATATAATTGGAGAACTTTTCTGCCCACCGGTAATGGTGACTTAATCCATACCTGTGGAAACTTGGTGAGGTTGAAACTGAGCTTCAAAGTTTTAATCTGCATCGTGCAACGCGAGTCGCGGTCGTGGGAGGACCCTCTACTAATCGCGTTAAGAATGTAATATAAAATGCTTCTATGCCTGAATGGATTATGGTTATACGACTACTGGGTGAAGTGGAGGAATATTGTGCTGACAAGTGTTTTGCTGTTTTCCGCTTAGCGTGAAAATTGAATATCGGTGCCAGGGTTGCAGGATGCCAGAGACAGTGCGTAAGCTAGAAGGGGTTGCTCAGACGATTGCAAAAATAAATGGTTGGATGGTCACTTCATTATTGAACACGTCTCTTTTGACGACTCCACGAACTGCTTCTTGGTCTTTCGCGTAGGTTTGGTGATATTGACAGACTTTAAATTAGGTTTAAATTAAGCTGAAACGCTGCGAGTGTGATGGCCACCTTTGCGCCGGGAATGATAAGGGGCGGTATTTTGATTGACGTCTTAGGGCCATATTTATAATCAGCTCTCAAGAGTGACAGCGAATTTGAGTTCTTATCAGAAATGTCATTTCAGTACAAAACGAACTGTCAAATCCATACTTAATATTGCTCTCAATCTTGAGATCGCTTTATAAATACGAGCCTTAAAATTATTATTTTTTTGGTATATAGTATGTATTTATTAAATAAATTATGTTGTTTTAAAGTATTTTATAACTATTCTTGAGTAGCAGTTCATTGGACCCCAAAAAAACCCTCGAAACCTACACGAGGACTGGAATGATTTAGTAACGTTTCGAAATGAAACCTGTGAGTTTGTTTTCTATATTTCAAATAAACAACAAGCCAAGAAAGTGCGTCTAAATCGTACGATTTCCGAGAACGTTAATCCTTACAAATCAAGGACATTACGCAATTAGATACATTCTGATGAAGGTGGCTCCTATTTGCCTTATGCTCTTCACCAGCATGATTTTAACAATCGTTTGGTATTCATTGCAGGTTTTGTTTGACATATATGCTACAGGCTTTGATGGGATGCAACAATGTACCTACTCCGTAAAGCGAATTAAAAGCCTTGTAAGGAAAGGGCCGTGTAAGCAAATGAGTTTTGTAACCAATTTTGTTTTGGTCTTACAAAATTATTTAAGGTGCGGTACAATTAATATAGAAAATTTATATAGCTATAAAATTTATATAACTGCGTAAAATAACGACAAATACGCAAAAGTTACAAACAATCAAATTATGAAAATAATTTTCTCAAAACAGCATTCGAGAAACTTCTTAAAAAGTTTGCTGACATTTCTAAATTAGAATGCCTAAAATAGGTCTTCTGGGGAAATCTGAAGTCTAACAAATGTATCGTTTAATAAGGAATATTTTAGGTTATTTCTTTGAATGAGAATGGAAATGGAAATAATTATTATGCCTCGTGTACCCAGGTTTTTTTTTATTTGTCATAAGATGACGTCCTGAAACTATGTGGAGCGATGGTATTCGTAAGAACGCCAGAGGGCAGGGATTGGATGAGAGCGGCTGAAGAGAAGACCGAGCTGAGTGGCGTGCCATAGGAGAGGCCTATGTCTAGCAGTGGACTAATGCAGGGTGATGATGGTGTGTACCCAGAAGTGGTGGGTTGGGTAGTGGGTAGGAGGACGTACTTATTCACATAGCTGTTCAAAACCAGCATGCAGGTTTTCCTGTTAAACCTGAACGATTTACATAAGTGGTGGCAGCCATCAATGGACCACCTGCGGCTTGCAATCACTCTCCCTTCGGATACTGGTGTCAAACTTCTTGCTGTGTTCTGTCATTAATGTAGGATTATTTATGGTAGGTACTAGGTACCTATCTTACCTACCTTTGAGATTTTTGAGTGACCTGGCACATATTATGGCTAGCACTAATTTTTGTCTCTTTGGAAAGAGGCACTATTAGGTTTGAGATGGTTTTCTGATCAAAGCTAAACTGCTTAATTATTTGTTTAAACATGTAGGTATTTCAATTATTTATTATGACGTAATTTTAATTTAACCTCGTATTGATAATCTGGGAAGGTAAGGTTTCAGGGAATTAGAATTACATAAACCGTTTATTTGTTTTATTGATTGAAAATAATTTTACTTACCGTCGTGATATTGCTTACCTATATGATTCTCGCGGGAGGTCGATTTGATTACCTAGTTATAAGTTTGTAGTAATTTTTGCTGCGTTTGATGAACTACGTTAGTTCTATTTTACAAATCAAATATAGATTTTTTTCAAAGGTGCAAATACTAACTTGTGTTTAATCTTCGTACCTACATTATTCTCTCTCTAGATAGAGACAAATAACCCCAAAGTTAATTATATATTTAAACGAAAATTGATTCAATCAAAGTTAACTCAATCTGTCAATGAAATTAACGCTCGGTTAGAGATTTCATTTCATTGAACAAAAGATGTTTATAAAGTGTTGCTTGATTAGTCAAAGGTTCATAAAGCAACGCTATTTCCCAAATTTACGCGACACACATGACAAATACAATTTTAAGAAACCGAAACACAATAAACAGTTGATATTGGTTATTAGTTACTTCCATGCTGGACTGAAAGTAATAGAAAAACATGGAAATTTGCACTTTCCGAGCATGGTACTGTAAAAGTCTGTAGAAAGACCAACCAGTTTAACGTAAAATTAATTCAAAAATGTGTAATCCGGAATCGACAGCAACTACTTACCTCTACCAACAAATCAAATGGAATTTCTTTCACTCTAGTCGAGTAATACAGCATGATTGTAAATCGTGCTTTCATCCCGAGGAAAAGAAAAGTAAAAGCTTATTTGCCAGTTGATTATCTCCGGCGGATCAACTGGACGTGATGCGGTGAACCATGACATAACTGGCCCGTTTCATAAAACTACAGTTTATAAGAACAATTCGATGTCCATTGCGTAGCGGGTTAGTAACTATATTAATCTTCCCAGTACCATAACGGCTAACTGGTTCCGCAATGAACTGCGAATTATGCTTGTAGCAGGCCTCTGTTGTCTTTACGTAAGTAAAGTTTTAAAGGTTGCTTTCAATCTAACAAATCCGTTCGTCCGTGTACTCGTTTCCTTATTTTCCGTGGAAGAAAGAATAACTTAAAGTGGGAGTGGGAACTAACGCGCCTATTTGCTTCAGGAAGTACCGTAGACGTCGTAGCGTAGTAAGTCACGTGGGAGGGCTCGGGACCTTCAGTACAATGAATGGTACTTTGTTACAGGCTATTCTCGGTCTCTCGGTCAAAGAGTGGGATGTTGTTGAGTCTAATATGTAGAGATAGCATTTTCCTATCTTCAAAAACTACGTAAATAACATATGATTACATGAAATAAGTACCTACCTATAATTTTTATGTGTCGCAAATGATTCGCACAAGAAAGATGTGAATTAATTTCTACGGGCGGAAAAACTGCTTTCTGCAATTTTTTTCTATTCAATCCGAGGCATGAAAGCATGGAAATAAAGAAAAAACAGTTGCATTTAAACACGTTTTTATTTTTAATAGCTAAGTTAAGTACCCCATCACATCTGCCTTGTATTTTGTTGAGTTGCATAAAAGCACGTTTAAAAATGTGGTGGACATAGAGAAAACGGGAAATCAGTAGAATAGACTTCTCACCTCTGTGTTGGATTCTGTCTCGTCTGGCGCCCAGACAGCGCTGTATTATGCAAATCACCGCCGCAACTAGATATCTAGGATGTCTTCTATAAAACTGCATTTCTACTTCTACAATGAATAAGAATGCCATGACCTCAGTGAGTGGGTCTAGGCTACGGGAAATGTATATTTTATTTAAAATTACTGAATTAATATTTAAAGATTGTTTGTGTCTGAAACAGTTTTATAGTTCAACAGACTCATCACTTGTGTCTAATAACTTTAACCGAGCACATCTATGTAGGTACGATGTATAAAATACTTGAGGTAGCAAGTCTAGCTCCCAGCGCCTTCTTATATTTTGTGGATAAGTATTAAAAAGAACATTTTAGATTTTATTTCAATGTTAAAACGGGCGAACGATTATACAACACACTTAGTTAATTCGAAACTAAAGTGATAATTTCAATAGACATAGGACAGCACTTTTGCTGTGAGTGTGCACTAGGTGTGATAAAGACCTGTAACTCGATGAAGAGCCCACGCCTTGATGCCATAACACAAACACCTTACGTAAGAAACTAAAATACAAAATTAATTCTTTATACTTTTACCGCTTTCTATTTTCACACTTCAATTTCGACTCAAATCGCATTTTGGAAATTATGCCGTAAAATTACGTAATCTACGTTAACAATGCGTTAGTACGCATTTAGTTCAATAAGTTACGCATTAAGTGGGAGGTGAGAGATCAAAGTATCAAATAATTTTCATTCAAAATGAATGATGCAAGAACTAGTTCAGTTTTGATTCAAATAAATATATTCTAAGGATCAAGCTGCAAGAAAAACGTCGTACGGAACAATTAGTCACAATTTTCCATGCTGGACCTATATTGATAAAAATGTGCCGTATTAACCAAACTCTTCTCTTTGTACTTTAAAGTACGCTGTAAAAGCCTGAGCGATGTTCCGGTACATAGAATGCTATCCTGCCAAGCGTGGCGAGTTCAACAATTAGGTACTTACCTCCCGATCGTTGGAGGATAACGTCCAACAGTGGACTGCTGTGGCTGATTTACTAGTATTGATGATTTATTTGTTTTCAGGAGGTGAGAATGAACATCACTCTGAACATCATTCCGAGCACGGCGAGAGCGGGAAGAAGGGGTACGAAGTAAGTAATAAACATAATTCGAAACTACTAACTTCATATACCTAATCAACATGTTACATAACTCGGTGCTATTCAAAACCTTCGTGTCGTGTTGTCCTTTAAAACATCTCGTGTTTTTTTTTTGCTATGCAGTTTTGCCTTGTTTTATAAGAAAAAATCGGATACAAATTATATCGATTTTTCTATAAGCTCAAAGTCCTACTTGGACTGACAGTATCATATTTATTAGATATTAGCTTTCTATTGTAATGAAGTACTTGAAAGATACTTATATTGGTATCGATTATGACTAAAACGTTCGAATTAATTTTATTTAACTGTCTGGACAGAATTACTTCTGAAATTCCTGAATCCAGTATTGTAATAAATTTTTCAATATTTAAGTTAAATAGTTTAACAATTCATTAAATAATACCTACATATACTAATGTTAAAATGGTATGTAGCTCGTCCAAGCTCAGGTATACATATATCGTCAAGCATAGCTTAAGGATCTTATACTAACGCCGCACACATAAGAAGCTCGTCAGTGTGACCGTTCTCACAATCCAATACTTCTGGTAAAACTGTTAATGGACTAGTTACAAACCATACTGTACATTAAAGATATCTTAATGTGTCCTTGTAAATAAGGATTTAGAGAACTACCTACACTGAGTTATAAATGGCAAGATGTTTACGTTTGAGCGCCAGAAGAGTGGGTGTTAACATCCGTTGAGCATCTTAAGGTAAGATGTAGCCTAAGTTAAGTAAAGGCTTAATAACAAACTTTTATAATTCTAATTTCTAGGAAGAAAATCGACATTGTAGAATTTAATGATAAAATATTTTTACAATTGATAGGAGTTCATTTTATAGTCAGTAGTAGTTTTATATCTGTCATAGAACCAGGTAGTATGTGGTTGACCGTATTGACCAAATTATTGTCTTTACGTTCAAAACAAATAATTCAAATAAAGGTTTATTAAAGGTTTCGATTCGACCGGCTTTGACGCACGCTTTTAGCCCCGCAAAAGTTAGCTAAAAAGGAAACTGTCCTGAAAGCCCTGTACTGATAAAACGAACGATTAAAAAGTTCACGGGACAGGATAATCCAACTGACGGCGAAAAGGGCTTCGACCGTAAAATAAACAAATTGGACATTATTCAAATAAACCTAAAAAGTTTAGAAAACATGTTGCGGTTTGTTTCTCTTTTTTTTTTTTTTCAAATTTTCATCATGATCTCCTGATTTTAGTTATTATAGACAATAGTTATCCGGGCTCTAAAAACAAGTTATGTTCAGAACGATATGATGTTAAAAAGATTGACATACGACACCTAAATCAGTTAGGAGGATATAGTAACTATTGATAGTTGGTTTATTGTATACCTTGAAAAGAAGTATATAACTTACATAACATAGTTAATAATATGTGCGAACACTCGTTACTTTATCAAAATCTGTTTTACTATCACTGAAAGTACGTAATTAAATTTATACTAACATTTTAAGTATTCTGTCATATTTTTATCTTATTTAAAACTAAAATATATTGCTCTCACTTTTTTGACTATTTGCCACGTACTAAACCCTGAGAGAGCTGTCAGTTTAAATACCGATCCCACTTTTCCACGACATATATTTTCTTCTCAAAGCCCGTGACGTCACTTCTCCTTTTCTCGCCTCCATTTCTTGTGACGCCCTGTACATTATGACGGCTTGTATATAAAATTGTATTACTTACGCCTTCTTTTCTAACGCTTTGAGAAAAATATGTCATAAGCTTAATTTTATGAGCGGGATTACACTATTATATTTATTTATTAAGGCAAGAACTAAACGATGCAAACATAATGCGTTTAAATGTGAGCGGACAACTCACTTTGGAAGAAAACTTCGCGAACTTGGCGACATTTTTCCGAGCATTCGGAGCTGAATCTCCGAAACATGTCGCCAAGTAAGATAGATAGATAGATTAAAGTTTTATTCAGTGCCAGTTCAGTTCGCGACGTTTTCTTCTAAAATGAGTTGTCCGCTTATTGGTTTCATTTAGCATGTCTCACTTAAGTTTAAATAGTTTGATTGCGTTTAAATGTACTGTCAAAACAAATTATTTACTTATGATTATGACTTTTCAAAACTCAAATAAATAAAATTGGGGTAAGAATAGAATAAGTGATAAAAGATAGTTTTTTTTGTTTTATTAAGTTCATAATTTTCAAATATTTTATAATTTTGCGTAAAACGAAAAGTGCCTTAAAAATACAAAAAAGGAAATTGACACATTTCAAAATACTAGCGAATCAGCAGCAGCAGAGAAACGTCTCTAGAGTATTCTTTTATACTCTAATTTCTTTATTCTTCTTAAAATATGCCTCTACTAACAGTAAGTACCTATCAGCTGTCTTTACTTATTTAGATTTTGTCTCTTTCATTGTAGAATCTTGTAAGTAATTTCCACTCTATTGTTTTTGTATTTAAGTTTATAAAATTTCAGAAGTATATAAAAAAAGTTATTTTATTATTGACATTTAAATTATATTTTGTCCCCTGGATAAAAGCTGGATTTATAATACTATACGCCAAAGAATTATATATTATTATATATCCAAATAAAAAACATAATACTGATATGGGAGCGTAGTATCGTATCATAATGTGTCGCTAAATATAATGCATTGCTGGTTTTCCATCAAAAGGTAAACAAGACATATTGGAAACAGCCGCAATCGACGTCAAACGCTTTGAGGCTGCCGAAACCCAAACCCTGGTATTATAGTTGTGGTGTGGACGTAAGTTGGGTGCTGCTTACTGTGGCTAACATGCTAGTTACTAACATTACAAAAAAACATAAAATATTAATCTGAAAACTAAAAAATCATAAAAGTATGTCATTAAAATACATTTGAAATTCGTCAATTCAATCAGATAAAAACATTTCTTAGTTTCAAAAGTTTTGAATTATCCCCATAAAGTTGTATGTAGAATCTAGGACCATAAACATTAAAATAACTGAAGTGTATATTATAATGTTGTTTATCAAACTAAAATTAACAACCGATATTTTTGTTTATAACTGACAATTACTAAATATTCGCTTTTTAATTCGAAACAATGAAGAGCTAGAAGAGTAATGGTATTCTGTGTTGAAGATTAAGAATAAAAACATTTATTAACAAACACATAAACAAAGAAAAACATACAAAAATATTATATTATTCTGATTCCAACTGCAAAAACTTATCTAGATTTGTTGAGAATTGTGTCTTCAAGTTTAATAAACTATATCAGAAGAGTAAGGCAATATCTTGATCTACTAGGAGTCCCAGTAGATTCACTTGTTAGTCACATAAATTATTTTGTTACTGCGAAAGATTTGACGTAGAAATGGCGAAGTTTGCGACCAACCCTTCTACTAAAAGGCCCGTGAGTTTGCCCTTAATTTGTTTAAATTAATTTTATAAGTTCTTAGTCTGCCCTCGTGGGGTCAGTACCAAAGTTTTTGCTTTTTTTAAATGACGACCATATCGTAGTTAATGCGCATAAAAATTTTCAGCGCATTTCATTCTGTCCTATGATCCTAAATTTTGTAATACAAGTATTAAACCTCTCTGTTTTTGCATGATGATGTTAGGCATAAAATGAACGTCTTATCTACTATCTAACTATTAATGTTTTTTAAATAGTGTTGGCTTTGATTTGCACCCATTGAATGGATGGATACAGTGACGTAGCATAAAATTCACCCAAAAGATGTCAGAGGCTCCAAGGCTAAAGACAACGAATCCCAATCGAGAATCGTTAGTAACGCTACGAAGGAAGTTTACAAGTCAATTATACTTGGCAAGTTCCGGCGCTTCTTAATTAAAATTAAAATGAGTTAGATATGCGTTAACGTCACTTTGGAAAGCCTCACCTTTCGACATTGAATACCAAGGGTATGTAAAGAATGTAAGCATTGGCAATTTTATTCCGTAAAGTAAATTTTTCTTTAAGATGTTATTGAAGGCTAGACTATTAGTTAGACTATTCTAAGTTAGTTAGATTGTAGGCGGCGGCAGTAGGCTGTAGCAGCAGCTGAACTCGAAAAACTGTGAGGTGATCACTGTGACAAATGCTATTCCTAAGGAAAACAAATAAAAAGAAAATGTAACGAAAATTGGTTTTGTCACAGC
The DNA here is from genome assembly GCA_029255725.1 of Scrobipalpa atriplicella. Classification (NCBI taxonomy): domain Eukaryota; kingdom Metazoa; phylum Arthropoda; class Insecta; order Lepidoptera; family Gelechiidae; genus Scrobipalpa; species Scrobipalpa atriplicella. The sequence continues at coordinate 42,072 of JARACY010001804.1, forward strand.
TTTCATCTGTACTGACTATAGAATAAATAACATACATCTACATATAATCACGCCTTTATCCCTAATGGGGTAGGCAGAGCGTAAACAACCTTAACATAGGTCGTTCCGCCACGTCTGACAAATTTTGAGGGTTATTCCAGATGGATCTGTATATTGCTATAGTGACAGGTTGTCAGCCCATCGCCTAAATTACAATACTGAAACCCTCGAAACCCTTAGCTGACTTTTACAGCATGCCCGGGAGGTTATGCAGCTGGCACATTCTATGTTTTTCTCTCACTCCCAGTCCAGCATGGAAGGATCACTCCCAGTCCAGCATGGAAGAAGTAGGTATGAAGTCCAGAATAAATAACTATACGCAAATGTCCCAAATCATACATTAAGCAAAGATTCGATTTTTTTAAAGCCGAACTCTTGCTTTTAAAATTCAGCACATCTACTATTTGGGAGCACACACGAATTATTTAATGCTACGTATTTCATTGCTTGAGCTCACGCAAGTTAGTTTTGTAACTCACGTTGTTGTATTTTAAATGTCAGTTTTACTATGTGCGTGATTATTTTTGTTTTGTTTCAGTGTTCTAGGTTTCTTTAGATTTACCAAGCAAACATCGGGATGAAGACAAACGAGTTTTAAGTGTGTGTGTGACTGTGTGTGTTTAAGTACTATTATTGTGTGCTGTAAACATTGTACTCACCAAATGTTTTGATTTCTAATGTAACGTGTTTTGTTTTTTTTGTGGAAAATATTACGGTCAAATACTGAGATGTCCCTATTGTCTTTGTGACACGTCAGCAATTTATTTTACTAAAATAATAATATTAAAATTTACTTTATGTATTATCTATCATATTTTCCAAAACCAATTTTCCCCATTCTTTCCCAACTTCATCAATCAAAAAATACCTATCTTTACAGTCATTTAAAAAAAGCTACGATTGATCCAAGGCACGTGTATCTTTATCTTTTGTTTCCATTATCTACCTTTATGCACTCATTTAACCATCTATTAAGATTAACATAATGATATAAATGCGTAATTTTAAACAGTCGCGGTTATTTTCACTATAACTATAAGACATTCTACGGGTTTCTTACCGCGATTTAAATGTAACAACAATATTACAACGATGAAAACAATTTTCCAAATTTGACGTTGAACACGAGAAGTTTGGTCATATCGGATGAACCATAAACATCATCATCAAACAAATGTGTTTACAAGCATATCAGTATTCGACCGTTAGTCCCCAAACAAGCTTTTTACTAACCTGATCCTTCCAACCAGGGCTTCCACGAGGATCAGAAGACCGAAAAAGGACATCACGACAAGGAAGACCACAAAGGGGTGTACGACGACCATGGGGGCGTGGATAAGGAACATCACGACGAGAGAAAACACTACGGATCCCATCACCATGAAGAGCATGGAAAAAAGCATGCAGAGGTATGACATCCAATATCCGAAAAAGAGACAGACTTTTAATTTCCCGCGTTGTCTATAAATTGATTAGTTTTTCCTACTCATAGGAAGTAATCTCCTACTACATACTGCAATGACGATGAAGATCGCTGGGCCATTGTCTATAAATCTGTGAAATCTAGAAATAGGAATTTAATTTAACAGGGCAATTTTTTTCTTTTTACCACATTTCTAGAGCAAAAAACAGGGACATTAACGTAACAATTCTTCCCGTTATGGTGGTTTTGGGATATTCCGTTTGAGAAAATTATTACTTGTCCTTACTGAAATATTTTTTGCTCAGTGAAATACGAAGGAATAATTTTCATGTTTCAATCAATGTAATATTTATACACGATTTGAAATCTCACCAATTTTTTTATAACGACATTTGTGCGTAGTACGAAGAATCAGGAAAGCACTCCAAAGGGCACAGCACCAAAGGAAGTCACGATATCCACAAGAAGGAGGAGTATGAGAAAAAAGTCGAGTTTTTCGAGGAGGAAGGGGACTCTGCAGAGGAGGAGAAGCATGGAGGCCACCACGAGGAGAGAGGACATAAAGAGGTGAGCAACCATTCACATTCACCTACTTCATTCACTTCTTTGCGTTTTTCTACTCCACTTTGGTGATTTTTGCCTGCCGCTTGACCAAATTAGGAATTTGATTAATGATCCTGATCTAGTACCTATTAATTTCCTACTTACCATCATTATGTTTAAAGTTAATTTACGATTTTTACGAGACTATTCTTGAATATCGTGATATTTATATATTTTATCAACATTAGATCCTTCTTCGATTTTTTTTTAGTTCTTAGTTAGTGGACTGATAATAAATATACTTCATCAGTAAATTGCCGGACTCTAAAAAATATATGCCAAAAAACAAAATTTCGTAATTATAATACATTTTTTCATTTCACAGCCAAATTAATTAGAAACTTCTCAAATTTCAAAAGCATCTGACCTCTGAATTTGCATGCATGTCACGACTCTCTCCCACCAAGGTTGTGATCGCAACCCACCGTATCGATATCGATACATAATCGATTGACAGACGAGTCAAATCGATTCTAATTAGAGTTGTAAGTTGAGAAACATTAGTTTCACACCTCGACGGGTTCGTGATGCCTGTCAGTGACAGGTGAAGGTAATAAATTTAAGAAAAAAATGGGCCGTCTGAAAATTAATTCATGCTGGAAATTTTTATACTAGACTAATAAAAATAGAAAACAATAATGTACCAGCCGGGCTTACTGTAAAATCCGTTGAGTTTATTGTAATAGAGACGATGGAATGGCAAAGCTTTTTTTTTTCGTTTAAAAAAATTTTAACGTTGCGAAAACGCCATTTAACAATCTGTTGATGCTCTGCCTGTCCCGTATAGAAGAAATTTATTGTCCTCTCTAGATATTAAAGTGACAGCTTTGCATCGTCCAGTACCTAATTATTAAGTATTCACTGGGAGTTTTATTTCATTAATTTTCAATTAATTATTATTTTAATTAAGTATCACGTTCACGAAATGTATACTTTTTGTAAAGGTCACGTATTTGTATTAGGTAATATTGTATCTTTAGGGTCTAGGTTGCTAATTATTTATTTATCTTATCAATTAGCAATTCGTGAATCAAGAATTTCTATTTGAAAGATTCCGACAATAATTCCTCCGTCGAAAATTTTAAAATGACTATTAAAGTATGCAGGTGTAAAAATTTAATCAAATCCAGTCCTCTACCTACATCGCTTACTTTTACGCGAACTCTACAAAATTTCAGCTACACAATCAACGACAAGTTTTATGGTCGAGAATTTTTTCGTTGGAATTTAATCAAATACAGAGTTCATTAAAAAACGATCTGTACTTTTGTCATTTATTTTGCTCAAAAATAATTCACTGACTGACCGTGATTTGGACAATTCTGTAATAGCAGTAATACTTAGTATTATTATTACTCTGCGGTAATACTTACTTATTTAAAAGACATGCACACATGTTTTGTATTAAGTATTGTGTAATCATATTTTATCTAATCGGTTATAAAAGTGACCACGTTACTCCTCCATCATTTCCTATATTTATAGCCCTCACGTTAAATTGAAAACGAATAAGATCTTTATGGTACTAGATAGATAATGATAACAAAAATATCAATTTTCTTTTTATCGTGACCGATAATGTGTTGTAAAAGACCCATCATTTGAAAAATATTGCGTGAGTTTTTACTGATGTTGATGATCGATACCTAAAACGTGATATGTGCTGCTCTATGAAGCCGGCAAATTAGCAACTAGATTTAAAAGATATACAACCATCGCTCATAATGCCCTAGAAATATCGTTCAAGTCACTCGCACTACGGCGATGTGCGAAAAACGCACAAAAAGGTTTATTCCATAAAAACTACGAGTCGAATTTAAAGAAGCTATATTGTGATAGAAGGTAAACATAATACGGCTATTCCCCCTTGGTACCGTGAAAACGCTGCTTATAGTTTAGGAGTTATAAGAAATTGTTAAAACAGCTTCACTTCCGTTTTTTTTTCTAGAATGCTTATTTATGAACTACAGTAACTAATGCCTTAGATGTATATTTTTATGAATTTTTCATTTATTCGTTTAAGAGGTATGAGCTCTCAAAAACAACCATTTACCGTATATGTATTCCCCAAAAATGAGAAAGAAAGTAAAAAATTCAAAAGCAGACGCACGTTCCTCAAGGAAATATTTTAATAATTTAGCTTCAGTCACTTCTAAATGGTCTAGAAATAAAAATGATCGATTTTTGCCTAACCTAACCATAAGTACAAAAAATTTTGTGTCCTAAAATTGAACTTCTAGATCTAGACTGAACCAATAACCTGTGTTAACTTAGAGGAGAATTGTATTAATGAGTGTTGGATGTTCCCAGGGAGGACATTTTCAAAAGGGCAGCAACGACGCCGGTTACCACGACCGAGCCAAGGGAGACTCCGGACACATCCACAAGGGTGGACACGTCCACGCACACAAAGTAAGCCATCATTGAATGAACGCTTCAACTTAAAACCTAGGTACTTTCAACGATGGCCATAAGCAATGATGATGAAACTTTTCCTCATATTAAACGAAATTTTCCCTGCCGGTTGTCAGAATAGAATACAAGCAGTAGCCCATTTCTCCTCTTGCAAAGGCCAAATAAGAGGCACAATATTATTTAGGGAATGGGTAGCAACGAGCAGCACTCCGTGTGAATATAATTATCATCTTAATCGCCAACAAAAAGCCAAAGAGCGATTGGCCAGTAGTGTAGCGCTGCTAAAGCTGCATATTTTTTATGTATCTCAAAATTTGTTTTTATGGCACCTGAAGAGACATCTTGACACCACACGAATAAGATGTCTAAACACTAGAAGTCTACTTCATAATATTTTTGCCATCTTTCAGGGCCACAAGTTATCCGGAGGTCACGATCAGCATGGGAAGCTTAGCGCCAGTAATCTCGTGGAAGGGGGCAAGAAGAATGGGAAAAAGTGGATTTACCACCACGGATTTCCCGCCAAGAATGCCAATCTGGTGGTGATCGACCGGAGAACCGACCAGCTGTACCACGGCCCTCAGTACTACGGCTAGGGTAACCCACCTTGCAACAGTGAGAAGAAATATCATGGATAAGGAAGGCCGCATTAGTTAGCGCCTGTTGCAAGGTTTTTAGGAATTCAAGTGCTATGAGACTGTTGTGAAGTGTACTTTTTGTGGTTTCTATCTCCCGGTGCAGTCAAGTTAATAAATTAAATAAGATACTATTTGTCATGGAAATATGAAACACAATAATTATGACAGCGTACTTTATTTGAGGGGTCATTTGACGACTTTTTGCTTTGACATTATAAATACACATGATGTGATATGACTGCATGTAATTGTGTCACAATAACAAACAACTTTTGCTTCAATTGTTTGGAAGTTGTTAAAAATGTTGTCGTCTACGAACACAAATGTAAAATCAAATTAGTAAATTTTCAACTCTTATCATCTTAAAATAAAATAATAGGGGTTTGGAATCCTTTTCCAAAAGCTAATTCTCTTCTCTTCTAGAAAAAAGCTTATTCTAAATGCCAGTGTCCATTTTGTTTAACGAAATATTATTTTTCTACTATCTTTAATCATATTAGGAATAGGAAGACAGACTTTCACAACTCTCGGCATTTCTAGATTAATTTCATTTAATACCTTATATTAACTAGCTAGATTTTTATTAGTTTTTGTACTTTTATACGATAAATACCTTGTGCCTTTATGTTATTTTTTATCTACAATATTCTATACCTAAAGAACTGATTTTTGTGAATATAATCTTTGAAATTATTAATTGACAAAGCATTTTTTATATTGGCTAATAACGATGTTTGTATTCGTAATGTCATACAATAAAATTGAATTTCCCACAGCTGTAAAATACTGATAAGATAACAGAAAATACTTTGATCATTTTGTGTCTGGCTAAAATAATACACACAACAGTAAAATATAATCTAAGACTAACTTTATTGCAAATAGGTGTAATGAAATGAGCCAATACTGACACAGAATTTCATGCAACTTTTATCGAGAATGCGGCAATACGTGCGTCAACGAACTCGGTGGGGGTCCGTAACAGGTTACAGGTTACAATGGAACTTTTTTTGCTTTGGATTTAAACTGTTTTCGAACAAATACTGTCTTGTGGCAACCTAGAGTTTAAAAATAACATAAAGGCACAAGGTATTTATCGTATAAAAGTACAAAACTAATAAAAATCTAGCTAGTTAATATAAGGTATTAAATGAAATTAATCTAGAAATGCCGAGAGTTGTGAAAGTCTGTCTTCCTATTCCTAATATGATTAAAGATAGTAGAAAAATAATATTTCGTTAAACAAAATGACACTGGCATTTAGAATAAGCTTTTTTTCTAGAAGAGAAGAGAATTAGCTTTTGGAAAAGGATTCCAAACCCCTATTATTTTATTTTAAGATGATAAGAGTTGAAAATTTACTAATTTGATTTTACATTTGTGTTCGTAGACGACAACATTTTTAACAACTTCCAAACAATTGAAGCAAAAGTTGTTTGTTATTGTGACACAATTACATGCAGTCATATCACATCATGTGTATTTATAATGTCAAAGCAAAAAGTCGTCAAATGACCCCTCAAATAAAGTACGCTGTCATAATTATTGTGTTTCATATTTCCATGACAAATAGTATCTTATTTAATTTATTAACTTGACTGCACCGGGAGATAGAAACCACAAAAAGTACACTTCACAACAGTCTCATAGCACTTGAATTCCTAAAAACCTTGCAACAGGCGCTAACTAATGCGGCCTTCCTTATCCATGATATTTCTTCTCACTGTTGCAAGGTGGGTTACCCTAGCCGTAGTACTGAGGGCCGTGGTACAGCTGGTCGGTTCTCCGGTCGATCACCACCAGATTGGCATTCTTGGCGGGAAATCCGTGGTGGTAAATCCACTTTTTCCCATTCTTCTTGCCCCCTTCCACGAGATTACTGGCGCTAAGCTTCCCATGCTGATCGTGACCTCCGGATAACTTGTGGCCCTGAAAGATGGCAAAAATATTATGAAGTAGACTTCTAGTGTTTAGACATCTTATTCGTGTGGTGTCAAGATGTCTCTTCAGGTGCCATAAAAACAAATTTTGAGATACATAAAAAATATGCAGCTTTAGCAGCGCTACACTACTGGCCAATCGCTCTTTGGCTTTTTGTTGGCGATTAAGATGATAATTATATTCACACGGAGTGCTGCTCGTTGCTACCCATTCCCTAAATAATATTGTGCCTCTTATTTGGCCTTTGCAAGAGGAGAAATGGGCTACTGCTTGTATTCTATTCTGACAACCGGCAGGGAAAATTTCGTTTAATATGAGGAAAAGTTTCATCATCATTGCTTATGGCCATCGTTGAAAGTACCTAGGTTTTAAGTTGAAGCGTTCATTCAATGATGGCTTACTTTGTGTGCGTGGACGTGTCCACCCTTGTGGATGTGTCCGGAGTCTCCCTTGGCTCGGTCGTGGTAACCGGCGTCGTTGCTGCCCTTTTGAAAATGTCCTCCCTGGGAACATCCAACACTCATTAATACAATTCTCCTCTAAGTTAACACAGGTTATTGGTTCAGTCTAGATCTAGAAGTTCAATTTTAGGACACAAAATTTTTTGTACTTATGGTTAGGTTAGGCAAAAATCGATCATTTTTATTTCTAGACCATTTAGAAGTGACTGAAGCTAAATTATTAAAATATTTCCTTGAGGAACGTGCGTCTGCTTTTGAATTTTTTACTTTCTTTCTCATTTTTGGGGAATACATATACGGTAAATGGTTGTTTTTGAGAGCTCATACCTCTTAAACGAATAAATGAAAAATTCATAAAAATATACATCTAAGGCATTAGTTACTGTAGTTCATAAATAAGCATTCTAGAAAAAAAAACGGAAGTGAAGCTGTTTTAACAATTTCTTATAACTCCTAAACTATAAGCAGCGTTTTCACGGTACCAAGGGGGAATAGCCGTATTATGTTTACCTTCTATCACAATATAGCTTCTTTAAATTCGACTCGTAGTTTTTATGGAATAAACCTTTTTGTGCGTTTTTCGCACATCGCCGTAGTGCGAGTGACTTGAACGATATTTCTAGGGCATTATGAGCGATGGTTGTATATCTTTTAAATCTAGTTGCTAATTTGCCGGCTTCATAGAGCAGCACATATCACGTTTTAGGTATCGATCATCAACATCAGTAAAAACTCACGCAATATTTTTCAAATGATGGGTCTTTTACAACACATTATCGGTCACGATAAAAAGAAAATTGATATTTTTGTTATCATTATCTATCTAGTACCATAAAGATCTTATTCGTTTTCAATTTAACGTGAGGGCTATAAATATAGGAAATGATGGAGGAGTAACGTGGTCACTTTTATAACCGATTAGATAAAATATGATTACACAATACTTAATACAAAACATGTGTGCATGTCTTTTAAATAAGTAAGTATTACCGCAGAGTAATAATAATACTAAGTATTACTGCTATTACAGAATTGTCCAAATCACGGTCAGTCAGTGAATTATTTTTGAGCAAAATAAATGACAAAAGTACAGATCGTTTTTTAATGAACTCTGTATTTGATTAAATTCCAACGAAAAAATTCTCGACCATAAAACTTGTCGTTGATTGTGTAGCTGAAATTTTGTAGAGTTCGCGTAAAAGTAAGCGATGTAGGTAGAGGACTGGATTTGATTAAATTTTTACACCTGCATACTTTAATAGTCATTTTAAAATTTTCGACGGAGGAATTATTGTCGGAATCTTTCAAATAGAAATTCTTGATTCACGAATTGCTAATTGATAAGATAAATAAATAATTAGCAACCTAGACCCTAAAGATACAATATTACCTAATACAAATACGTGACCTTTACAAAAAGTATACATTTCGTGAACGTGATACTTAATTAAAATAATAATTAATTGAAAATTAATGAAATAAAACTCCCAGTGAATACTTAATAATTAGGTACTGGACGATGCAAAGCTGTCACTTTAATATCTAGAGAGGACAATAAATTTCTTCTATACGGGACAGGCAGAGCATCAACAGATTGTTAAATGGCGTATTTCGCAACGTTAAAATTTTTTTAAACGAAAAAAAAAAAGCTTTGCCATTCCATCGTCTCTATTACAATAAACTCAACGGATTTTACAGTAAGCCCGGCTGGTACATTATTGTTTTCTATTTTTATTAGTCTAGTATAAAAATTTCCAGCATGAATTAATTTTCAGACGGCCCATTTTTTTCTTAAATTTATTACCTTCACCTGTCACTGACAGGCATCACGAACCCGTCGAGGTGTGAAACTAATGTTTCTCAACTTACAACTCTAATTAGAATCGATTTGACTCGTCTGTCAATCGATTATGTATCGATATCGATACGGTGGGTTGCGATCACAACCTTGGTGGGAGAGAGTCGTGACATGCATGCAAATTCAGAGGTCAGATGCTTTTGAAATTTGAGA
>JARACY010001805.1:0-51599 GCA_029255725.1 Scrobipalpa atriplicella
TCGAGCGCTGCTGGGACGAACCGCTCCTTAGGAAGCTCGTGAGTATTGCTCGGACTAGTGAACGACAAGATCAGCAATCAGTGGAAAGAATACCAACAGAATGTCGAGAAGTTAGATCCCGTGGCTACTCCAGAGGAAACTCTTGAGTGTGTGTGAGTAAGCAAGGATAACAAGAAAGCATATACAGAAAAGGTAAAGTCAACTTATGTGTGGGCCACAGACATAGATCAGGGTGTGGGCATAGTTTTGTAGCTGAGAAAGGCGCCGATTACGCACGTGCTATAAGTTTAGCGCTGTCATTCTACCTATAAATCGATATCTGTAGGTACAAAGATTCCAAATGATGAGATTTTTATGTGAACCACTTGTTAACACTTCATAAAAAATTGCATACGCAGCCATTGCAAGAAAGCCCATGTATTTGTTTCAAAATCAATAAACCTTTAGAACAAAAGCCCGTAACGGAAGCGAGTTGTTACCCGCCGTGTCGAATCGCAAATCACCGGACGTATACGAATTAACTAGCTTCGTAATTGCCGAAGAAAGCCGCGAGTCAAGTGCGCGCGAATGACGAGTTGGTATGGTACTATTGCCCAAAAAAAGTGATAAGACACTCTCAGCCAAGAGAGCACTAGCTACTCCTAGTAAAGATGGTCGCAAAAACTTTAATTTTATCGCACTTTTTCTTCTTCTGTCGTGTGGGTTTCGAGTCATTCGACCCGATGAACCCTGGTGTCAGATTTTTTAAACCGCTTAATAGCACAGCTAAATAGGCCTCTGACATGGTTTGTGTAACGACCGCTATCAAAGACAACGACCGGGACCGACGGCTTAACGTGCCCTCCGAAGCACGGAATCCTTTTTCTTTTCGGACAATCAGGTGATTCAGCCTGCAATGTCCTAACTAAACTGGGGAAAATCTCACAAAATTAACAAATATCAACTTAGTGTTCCCCCCTGGCAATCGAACCCAGGACCTCCGGATCGAGAGCCCATGACTTGGACCACTAGACCACGGAGGCAGTTTTAATTTGAGCGGCTAGATTAACATGAGACTTGGTAAGAGCTAGAAAAATAGCAATGCAATGACAGGTAGGGTAGTTTGAGTAGAGTTCGGATCATACCGGGTGTAAGGGACAGCAGCGTACCTACTGAAAACAGAATGGGGTTGATCAGTTAACGAAACTGAACAACTATCACCAGGAAATTCTCTCAGCAAATATTTTTTTTTTAATTTACTTTTCCATACAAAATGACCACCTCGATCAGACAATTTGTATGAGAAAATCAATTTCTTTTCCGGAAAGAATTTCCTGCGGATAGTTGTTCAATTCATTGTATGAGCAACCCCTTTCTGTTCTCAGTACGCTGTCCTTTACACCCGGTATAAGTGAGAAAAAAAATTAAAATATGCAAAAGTTTAAACGACTGAAAAGACTAAATTCTCAAAAAATCGCACATGTATTGTCTCATTTGAAACGGACATTAAGTACACTATACTCTCACTTTCGTTGACCGTCCAACGGTGAGATTACCGAGTCATCGGCGGTGACCGTCTCTCCACGTCACGTCTCGTAACGTCACGTAATAACACGTCATTTTCGGGTATTGTGCGTTCAACGGATCAGCGCATAATGTTAGTTTATTTGTAAGGTAATGTTAGGTAAGGTTATTGATTGAGCATTATGAATGTTTTTGTGACATACTTTGTGAGTTTATTTTTTATTAGCTGTACTGACTGACTGATCTGTTTGTTGTAATTTGTTTTAATTACACTTATTTTAGATTACAAATACACACCAGAAGTAGCAGTAAAAAAATATATCTTATTTATTTGCTTAGGAAAATACTATATTTTGCGGTAGAGTAGAAATCACGTAAAAATGTAAGTATTTAAATTTATTCATAACATTGGTAGACTGAACGTCTAACGAAGACAAGAGCTTTTAAAAGTCACATAACTTAATACCTTTCCATCTGCTCCAAATTTAATAAATCAATTATTACTTTAATCGAATTTGCATACTTATAAGTTATTTATAGCTACAACCGGAACCAAAGGCGATAGAAGAGTAGTTATATCTCTAATAAGCACTTACTCTGAAAGCCGGTTTGTTCACATGAGTCAGCGAGCTTGCAGACTTTAGAGAGATCACTTACTGCGCCACTAAGCTCGTCTGGCTAACATGGAAACTGGATATTCATTCAACTTTTAATAGGTAGCTTATAAGAGTTATAAACAAGGTAAACAAAAGTATAAAAAACCGGCCAAGTGCGAGTCGGACTCGCGCACGAAGGGTTCCGTACCATCATTTATAAAAATGGCAATAAAATCATATCTGGTGTCCGACTCGCACTTGGCCAATTTTCAGTATTTTTTGTTATAGCGGCAACAGAAATACACCATCTGTGAAAATTTCAACTCTCTAGCTATCACGGTTCATGAGATACAGTCTGGTGACAGACGGACGGACGGACGGACAGCGAAGTCTCAGTAATAGGGTCCCGTTTTGACCCTTTGGGTACGGAACCCTAAAAATTAGAGTACTTAACTATAATCTAGAGTTTTCAGGGTGGTAGATCTTTGTAAAAAAGAACTTGCTTATGGATGGAGTATATTGTTATTTTAAACGGGATATATTTATTGTTACCTCGAGCAGTGAACAACCGCGAAAATCGCAAAATTTAAACCGCCTCTGCCTGTTGGCAAGTTCACTCACACTTCTGTTTTTCGTAAGTTAGAAGTAAAAAAAATTACTTTTATACGAAATAATTGTTTTGGATTTCATATTTATAATAGTTTGTACAACCCTATAAATGATTGTCCCATACCCTACCATCTCTAGAGAACTGTCTCTACATGAAACATGACACTACAAGTACAACCCGTCTTACCAGCTGTGTCGACGTGTTAATTTGTACTTCGTTAATTAGCCTTTTGATATCTGCCTGCCCACATATTAATAAATCCTACTAGAAAATGGCGGGAGAAAATCTCTGTATCGTCGAGTTAGTGCGCATGAGAGCGTTAATAGTCTCGTACATTTCCTTTAGCGGTTAAACCAATAAAACCATACTTTATAATTATAAACACATCCTAATGAGAGTTTTACTACTTTTTATGGAAATTGCGCATAATCTGGAGAGCTTTTTTAAATAACAATTTTCTATGAACATTCAAATTTTATTTTCGTGAATTCCCGAAATTTAGTGACAATATTTTTATAATATACCTAGGTATGTAGTAAATAAGCTGAGTGACCCTGATGATATGTTCTTAGCTTTTTTCCTTGAAACTTGGAATCGACTTCCGAATCCGTCCGACTACCTGACATTTTAAATTCAGTTTGTAATCACGATGTACAGCAGCGCTTTGATTTTATTCTCGTTTATAAAATTCAAACATAATCTCATAACATAAAATATAATAGATACCTACAATTTTCATTTTTCTACAAAATGTGTCGTGTTTCAATCTGGCACAATGTCAACAGATGATTTTCCAGGAATTTCGCTACCGGCGCCAAAATACGGTATTTTCACAAAATCGAGAGCAAAATGTAGAGCAGGTCACACAACACACGGCATTATGGCGGGGCTTCACTTCCGGTTTTACACTTCCGGTGGGGACATGCATGGATTAAGGTGGAACTACATTCATTTAATTGAAGTATATTGTAAGATAATTTGTATATTGAGCTATGAAGCGGTTAATTAGGTACCAATGCTGGACTGAGATTGATAAAAACCTGTAATCTACCAGCTTGAATAAGCTCGTTTTTCGGTTAGATAGTTATACAATACATAATCCTATCTGAAAATTAATAAATACATCGTATTAATGAAATAATCGTGGTTTAAACTTCCTCGATCAGAATAAAGAACATATTAATACCTACTTGTGCGAGTAAAAAGTAAGGACTATTCCAATAGGTAGTTCGTCCACATGTAACTCCACCTTAACTCTCAGTAAACACCAAATACCAGTATGTCCGGTGCATGTCCGGTGCTTGTCCAGTAGCCATGTAATACACTCATGCTCCAAACGCTCGTCGACTTTCGCGCGCTCCGGCCGTCGCAAGCGCAGCCTAACGAAGAGAAACTCTACCTACTATACGGCTCGGACATGCTGACCGGGATACAGAGATTATGTGTGAGGGTTTTAAATAAGTGGTCTAATTTTTTTAGTATTCATAACTAGGAAAAGTTTCTGTGCATTGAATGTTTTGTGAAAATGTTTACGCTCTGCTTTCTCTTAAAGGGATACAGACGTGATTTTTCATATGTGTAGGTATAGAACAGGTTTGAAGAGGTTTTTAATGCCACTCTCTTTATTTACTTCAGTTAATAAGTGATATAAAAATTACGTGATCTTTGTATATTGAAATTAATTTAATTATGTATTGAGGCTATCTAATATGCATTGTAACACTCGTGCTTAATTTTGGAGTTTACTAGAGCAATGACAAGTATTTTTGCATTAATTTTAATAGAAGTGCATCTTACTTGTACGGCAATACCAAATTTTCCGTATTTTATACTATATTCCCTTCTTCTTTTTCTTCTTTTCAGCACATATCTGTCCACTGTTAAACGTATGCCTCCTATTCCCTAGGAAAAGTTAATTATTTTCATGGGTAAAATCATTCCCTTTGGGCTTTTATTTAAGACGAATTAAATTTCCCGGTGCACTTACCTACTTTCGCAACATAATACGAGAATTTGTAGCAATTAAGTAAATAGTTCATACACGGCATCCAACGTGTTAATAAGTGTAGTGTTAACAGTTTATGATTGCGTGTGTTTCAGTTGGAGGAGAGCAGCGATTACGAGCAGAGACGCCGCATCCGCGCGCGGATCCGGAACCTGATGGCGGAACAAGAAGGTAACAAAAACAATCTATTAAGAAAACCTTCCGTATTTTCAATCAAACAATTCAAACTTTTCAGTGTAATGAAATTGCTCGGCACGCCGAAGGTCGTGGGTTCAAATCCCGCCTGAGTGAAAACTTTAGCCTCTTTATTTTCATACTTATTTGCTAGAGGTCTAGGTAAATAAGATCGAATCGATGACGTAGCGAGCTTATTTATATGGGAAAAGACTACATAAAATATCGATCTTCATGACTGACATCAACGAGTTTTATGTGTTCTCACCGATTTAAAAAAAATAACATTTTTAAATTTGTTTGTCTTATTTTACTTGCAACTTCTGAATAAATGAATGTCCATCGTTCTGAAGTATATAGATACATAACTTAAAATATGCCGAAACCTGAATTATGCATGCTAGCTCAGCTGAACTCAGTGAGTACGATTTTTATTCTAGTGATAGGATCAAGATCTATGAAGCTTTGAAACGATGTATAATTCCTAATAGAAATACGCAGAAGTCACATCATTTCTTGAGCTTGTTTAACGGAACTTTCTACTAGTATAACATTAGAAAAATCAAATGATAACCACTTTTCTAGACTAGAATCAAGAGTTAACCCATCATCAGCCCCATCACAAAAAAAGTAATATCAGTATTCAATGTTCCAGCTTGCGCGAGCGCCGTAACGGAGGCGCTGGCGGCGAGCGGCGAGACTTCACAAGACAACGATGCTCGCGGTGAGTCCCTCCTACTGCCTCTCCTGCAGGGCTTGCTCGGCTCCGGCGGGGAGAAGCTCCTCGCCGGCCTCGGAGCCGCCGGCGCTGACGTCGTCGCTGACGTCAGACGATCCTTAGCAAGACTACGCGCCGCCCTAGCCCCGCCGGCTAACCACCCGCAAGCCAAAGCCTTGCTGCAACTCGCAGACAGATTAGAAGATGCTTTAGCTGCAGCTGATAGAATTGATGGCTGCCGACGTAGACCAAAGCGACGCTCCCGCGCTAATAGGCATACAGTCGGAGTGACGCAAGAGGAATTAGAGCAAGCACGACGACTTGTAGACAGAGATCAACTAACCGGTGATATGCCAAGAGAATCAGTGTCTAGTGGTTCCACTGCCGTATCGACTGGTCCTAGCGGCGAGCCGACGCCCGAACGCCGCCCTAGCGTCGACCCTAATGAACCCAAATACGAAGACGCAGTCAGTTACCACAACCCTGTATCGGCACAGCAAAAACAGCAACCAGTAGTGCAACAGGCAAACGTGGAGCCGGCTCCAGTCAATCACGACGCAGTTACCAACCAAATTGTAGAAAGACGCGCGCCAGGGAATCGCAAACCCGAGTTCTTTAGACATTCTATAGCTGACCAACCAATGACGCAACCACAATCTTTAGCCCAACCCCTGTCACAAGGTTTGCCAAGGATGGACCGACGTCCTTCGGAAAAGAGCGGCATTGCAGCGATTGCTAACAAATTCAACGCACAGATTCAAAAAGAGAACGCTCAACCGCCTCCGAGGCGAGTTCCCAAACAACACTCAGTGCCTGTCAATTCGCCCATCGTTCAGCAAAAACAAGTCAAGAAAGAGGATTACAGACAAATACCTTTATACGTACCACTGCCCCCGACGTATAACTTCGCAGCTCCTCCCGTTGAGGAGTCTAAGCCATTACCGAGGTATAACAATGCAAGGCGTAACCGTATGAAGAGAGCAAATACAATAAATATTGGAGGATCTCTCGCGAATTATCTTGATAATGACACAGATGAAGAGGATTCTCGTAAAGCGTCACTTGTTCCACCCTTCCGTCCACAAACTGAAAACGACCGCAAGTTCGTAGCTTTCATGCAGAAAAACGATCAACAGAACGGTATCAATGGGCATGCAAACTGGAGCAATCGTTTCGGAAACATAAAGAACGCCTTTGAATCTCGCGAGCGTGATGATATTCGGGATCATAGTCGATCGTCTTCTTCGTCTTCCGCACGGCAGGTGTGGCGCAACCCAGAGCCACCAGTCACAAACCACGTGCCACCTGCCAGCCGCGCCACCCGCCGCGTACTCGCCGACGTCAACCCGCAAACTGACGTCATAAAACCTCCATGGGCCAACGAGAAGCGCCCAGCACTTCGCACGCAAACGCAGATGATCCATCCGCCGATGCCAACCCCACCGTCCCCGCAGAAAGCGGCGCCGCCAGTGTTCCCTTCCGTACCACCACAATCTCCAACCAAACCGGTCGTAGTGAAACCTTTCGCGGCCAAACCGATACCAGTGAATCAATTCTCGCACGCGCCTATGTCAGCGTTCAAACCGCCGAAGAAAATCATGTCACCAACTGCCGCGCCAAACTCCCTCGTGTGGAGCCCGCCGTCTGTCGTTGCCAATGTCGTGTCTCCGACGATAGACCGGCCACCGGGCATCCCGACTAGCCCGCGCCCCGTAGCGGCCAGCCCGACCCCGCCCTGGGCCGCCGCCGCTGACAAGCCGCGTAGAACCGCCAACCTCGCCTTGCGATTCGAAGGCGACAAAATCAGCACCCGCGGGGCGCCTCTCCCCTCCCCACCTCGATACTCCGACCTCCCGAACTACGCTCAACAGCAGAACTATCCGGTCCGCCCGATCCCAAGTCAAAACGACCTTTCGGCACCAGAGCTCGTCAAAAAGTTAGAAACCGTTCGTCCTAATTATGATCCCCCAACGTACAAGCCCACACCTCAAAGCCCACGTCCTTACGAGTCTATAAATTATGAACTACCGCAGCAAACGTATCAGCCTCCACAGCAGAGCTATCAAACCCCTCAGCAAAACTATCAACCCCCTCCGCAGACCTACCACTCCCCAGTACCGCCTTACGAGCCTCCATCGCAAAAGTACGAAACTCCGAGAATAGATGCCCAAAAACTACAAATAGAATTTTACGAGAAACAGATCCGCGAGAAGGCACGTCGCGAGGCAGAGAAACCACCTCCACCGGCGTACACCATCACCGACTACACGCCGACCAATGTCTCCTCCACGTTCACACCGCTGCATCACACTCCGGATATTGAAAAGGCTCGCGCCCACAAGGTCGATTACCTGCCCGACGTCGTCAACGAAACCTCCAACTACGAACCGGCACCTGCTCTCCCGCGCAGCCCGCTTCAAAATAAGCCCAAAGAGACTCCTCACGCCCACCTCAACGGCCACGGCCCGGAGGAGACGACCGAGCACGGGTGCGTGGAGACGCGTGTCATGCGTGGGCCGGTGCGCGGCGTCGCCACCACCACCGCCGGCGTGCGCACGCGCTACGACGATGCGCGCCGCCCCGCCGCCGCCGACAGCCTACGCGGCGTGCTGGACCGCGTCGCCCCCGCGCCTCGCCCGCAGCCCCGCCGCGCGCAGGTACCCGCGCCCGCTGTACAGACCCCGCCCCCCGCGCACGCCCATGCCACCTCCCCCGCCGCCCCCTTCCCGCGCAGCCCGCTCGCCGCGTCGCGCGACTCGCTGCTCTCCGGTGATTCCGGGGCCTCGTCCGGCTCCAACCCGCTCAGCAAGTCCGGCTCGTGGCACCAGCTGGCCATAGCGCCCGCTCCTGCCCCGAAGGCTCCGTCGCCGCGGCGTATCGTGTCGCGCACTAAATCGATGCACATGCTCGCGGCGCCAAAGCTATTTGAGGGTGGTATCGCGAGGGAGGAGCTTCCTGAGAAGAAGAAGACGGTTGAAGCGTACTTCAGCGGTCAAGTGTCAAACAAATCGCACGAGCGAGCGACAGCGATCCGAGCTAAGGCATCGCGTTCGGCGAGCCACAGCGCGCCCTCTGGCGGCGGGTTCGCGCTGGGCCGCAGCCGCACGATGCCGGCCGTCACCGAGCTGCAGTTCCTGGACGAGAGCAACGCCGACGACGCCTTCGAGGACCTCGTGTCGGGGCTGGCGTAGAGGCGCTACATTCCACTAGTTAGGAGGCGAGCGAGACGCGCGTGAGTCGTGTGTGTGTGGGCTGCTCTAGTGCTTGTGTCGAGCCCCGCCCCGCTCCGCCGCATGCCCCCATCCCCCTGTCCTTGACCCCCCGCCCTCACCCCGCGCCCCGCGGCCCGTCTCACGTGTACATATTAAATATCATCTCACGATTCCCGTAACTGTGTTATGTATTTTGACTAATAGCTTATGTTATAAGCCGTCGTGTTGTCTTGCTGTTTTCCGTATTCCGTGTTGAGTTCGTGTTGTATCGTCAGCTAGTTAAACAGGGTGTTACAACATGTTGTGTTTGTGTTGCAGTGGAGGAGGCGGAAGTGACCGTGTCTTCGAGCGTTCGGAGGAACTCCTCTGAGAAAACTGTTAGCAGTAGCACCACTACTAAAACTTCTAAAGGTAAGAAAGCTCTTTTTAAAGCCGATCCTACATCCTACCCCTAAATCTCTTAAATGTTTCCATTGTAATTCGACCGTTGATAATGATCATTTCCATTGTAATTCGATCTCCATCTTTGAAAATTCCCCGTAGGCTTTAAAATGATTTTTTTATCGTGTTTGCCCTAAAAAAGTATAGCAACTTAACACAGACTCTTCCCTTTCATAAGAAATAACGCCTTATATAATTTAACAACTTACAGAGATTGTTCATTCTTATGACTTATTCGGTGTCTCTCTTAACTTGTAACAAAAATCAGTACTACAACTTAACACAGACTGTCTTACAAAAAATCTTTTACCTAGTTTAAGATTTTTACGAGCACTAAGGCGCCTTTCACTTGTAAGTAAAATGAATAATATAACTTTATTTTCTAATTCAATCGTAATTAATATGTTTTTTATAGTGATCGAGAGCATGACCCGGCCAGCACCGAAGCCCGTGTCGCCCTTCGCAAAGTTCCGTCAACTCGAAAAACAAAACTCCGTTAATTCCCCCAAGTGAGTAACACCTTGTATTTAAACCACGTTACAATACCCCCCCCCCTTCCCTCAGAACACACAAGCATACCAAACTATCCATATCTATACTATGCATAGTTCAACTATGGCTTCATATGATACGTAATTTAATGCATTTTTATATTTATTTTTTGGCAGCCACGTCAGTGGATACGAATAAGGATAGATACAAGTAAATATACAAGTCAATGATATGCATATAACATGTATATTAGTGCTTCATTTATATGATATGTTACACTCATTAAGATCGTAAGAGGCAGTGCTTGAGGCAGTCCAACGAAAAACTATTTAAGTTTGCTTAGCAAAAGTTGATGTAAAACCTACAAAACCTGTTTAACTTTTTTTACAGCTTGTACTACAATCTGTCCATAAACCTTAAAATCTCCTTCCTGTACCATGAAACTCAAACGGTTAGCGATAGCGACCGAGCTGGGTAGTATTTGCGACAGTTCAGCGACAGTCGCTAATGTTCCATCGATATCTTATTACCAGGTTCCTTATATCAACTTTTGTTAAACAGACTTTGTAGTTTTGTTCGATTAGGCCTTCCATTCAATCATGCCCACGCCTCGTCCATTTCGCGACCGCTCAAATAGATTAACATTAGTATTTTATTAATATAATTTTAAATATTTATTCTTTTAATCGCGTCGAATATTTTGTAAATAACCGACAAAAGTACGATAACACGCACAGAGCGTAAGCACACGAATGTGATGAGCACAAAAACTAATGCGTCTCTAGAACTAATATGTCGAGAGAAAGAGAGATACAAAAGATTAACGCGGTTGCCCGTTGTAGCTCGCCCTCGACCCCGCAGAGCCCGGGCTCTCCGGCCAAGGCGCCGTACTTCAAGTTCACGGACCCCGCGCTGCAAGCGAGCGCGCTCACTATTAAAGAGCGGCTGCTGCAGTGGTGTCGCGACAAGACCCGGGACTACGAGGTACCGCCGCGCTCCGCCCCCCAAGCCCCGCCCCCTAGCAACAAACCCCGCCCACAAGCCACGCCCCTGCACCGGCGACGCCCTAAACGTTGACAATGTTGTTTCGAAGCGATTGACGCCTATTGTCTCTGTATTTGATACACCTTTAATTCATACATTCCCATGCTTCATATTCAAAATGTTATAGAGAATGTGTGTCAATATGTTTCGAAGCAACAAAATCAACTAAGTAGTACGTAACGTAGCCCCTTTGCACACCCTACTGCGTTCACAGCGCCACTCTACATTGGACACTTTATTAATTAGCTTTAGATATACCAAAATGCTTTTTGTAAATTGCCTTTTATTTTTTAGAAGAAATAAATGTTTTGTTGTTTGGGATTTAATGTTGTATGGGATTTGAATATGTTTGGGTTGTATAGCACGAAATTATACACATGGTTACACAGTAATAGACTATAAATAAATAGTTGTTAAATTTTAGCCACTAAATGTGCGTATCTATAATTTATAAACAATGTCTTCTAAACAAAGTTTCAATTTGTTGAAATGCAAATGGTTGTACGGATCTGTGGATTATACGAATCGTCTCTGGTGCAGGGGTTTCGAGGGGCAAAGAAAAAGAGAGGTACAGATCGTCCGAACCAAACCACCTTAACAAAATCTATCAGGCTTACGTTAGGTACCGCAAAATTCCTACTCTAATGAATTAAATAAATGTTTAAAACAGAGAGTTAAAGTTAAATGGTATGGACCTGTACCTTCTGTACCTTTTCTTTTATAATCTGTGAACGGATATTAGACACAGACGCATGCCAGTGTGCGTGTACGCTCTGTTTAACCGCCGCTGACGTCACAACACTCACACACGCTTACCTCGCTTATTGTCTATTCGTGTACATATTATTATTTATTAGGATCATAATTTATTCACATATTTTTACTTCCATTATCAACACACGACCGAATCGTATTACTTTGGTCTACAAGTAATCCTTACCCTAATATAACATCCTTTATTATAATTTTTATTTTGAACATTTATTTTATTTGTGTAAGATTTGATGTGTGATAGATAGGTAAAAATATAATTTAACTAACTTTTGAGAAAGAATAGAGCATGTTTATAAATGTGTGTAAAGTTAAACTTAATTTAGGTTGGTATAGTTTTTAAAAGGTAACAAAAATATACATACATGCATGGTTTTGTGTTGTTTAAATAAAACTGTGAGTAAGTTAATAAAAGGGTTGTGTAAGTGTTGTAAGCATAAATAAAGATTCTATATTTTTGTACACGGGAAATTTCCAAAAGATTAGAAGCTCATAAAGAAATATTATTGTTTCTATTATAATGTGAGCAAATAAAGGTATTTTGTGACTTATTCTTGGCTTCATAATTCGGTAGTTGGGTATGTTGGTAAACGGAAAATAGGGTTCCACAAAATGTAATCCGAAAAACTGCACTCTCTGAATATGTAAATATAGATAAAGATTACCCTAATAATGTTTAGATTACCCTGCTCAGGAAAAACAAAGCTCTCTCTTCCAATAGTTCAGAGTTTAGTGAATTATTAAAAAAGGAAACTTAAACAGTTTGCTTAAGACGCTTTATCTAGTGTAGAATATAAAATAACACAACACTTTATTAGTTATAGTCAAGTTAAAGTACCTATTCACTAAACTCTGACATTTGTGAAGAAAAGCCCTCCGTAACACATACTCATTTATCGCAGAATGTAAAATTGGAGAACTTCTCGACGTCGTGGGCGGACGGGCTGGCGTTCTGCGCGCTGATCCACCACTTCCTGCCAGACGCCTTCGACTACTCCAAGCTGACGCCGCAGCAGCGCAGGCACAACTTCACGCTCGCCTTCAAAGTCGCTGAGTGAGTAGGAGCACCTACCTACATATATATTTTTTGGTATAACTGACCCACCAAAAGATGGAGCCACCAAAACAAAAATGTTACAAGTTTGTAGAGAATGTTCAGTTTATTTTTGTGTTAAATTTACTGCAGCCTGCTCAGCGCTTATTTGAGGGGCATGATCTCAAGTAAGGCGGTCCTTAGCGGAATCTTCTACTCTACTGCTACTAAGATCGTTTAGCCCAACTTAAGTCTGTTATGCTGTTTCCCAGAATGGAACGAGGTCCCAAACTCATCTAACTTTTCTTTCTACAAACAAAATATCAATCCTAAATTCGTAATAGCAAGATCTTTCCTTGTTCCAGTGAGAAGGCGGGCATCTACCCGCTGCTGGACGTGGACGACATGGTGGCGATGCGCAAGCCCGACTGGAAGTGCGTGTTCACGTACGTACAGGCGATACACCGCCGGTTCAAGGACGAGGCCTGAGTATCCCGCCGTCTGCGCCAGCGCCACATGCGGTCGTATCCTACCGTCTGCGCCAGCACCAAATAGCAGCGGACAATGCAATGTGAAGGAGGCATATTCTTCTATTCTAAGTACAGATAGTTAGTATCTTTTTCAAAAAGTTTTGACCTTGATTGTAATGTGTACAGAAAAATGCGTTTGTGTGAACTCGACTCTGCCGGTTACGCACACTAATTGATTGTCTATATGCGCGGTAAAGAATCGAGAATTAATAGAAAATCTATATAAAGAAATGACTGAAAAAAGGCTAAAGTCCATGTAGCCTATAAACTAAACCTATAAATAAGAAAGTTAGACCTATTTTACTCAGAGTAACTGGCGGTCTTGTACATTATCGATTGATCAATAATAGATCGGTAGAAATCAATAGATTCGTAATTAATACCACCGATCGACATTGATGAAAAATCCAGATGTCACAAACCTTTTAAATAAAACATAACCGATATAACATAGAGAATATGCCACCTTCGCCAAATTAGACGCTAGTTTCGAGTAGTCGAAAGCTTTTAGTCACAAATCATATTATTGTGTTAAGGAAGTTGTAGTCCAAAGATCGATATTTTGTTGTTGTTGTTGTCAGTTCGCCCGCGGCCGTCTCTCAAACGCCGTCTCGAAACACTCCTCCTATTTATTGTAATCTCAAGATATATGTGATTTTTTTATCCTAGTTTTTAAGTCTACTAACCCTTTTGGGGATGAGCCGTTTTCTTTTAAAATGATGGTTCAAGTAAACTCGATAGATGGCGCTGTTTTCGTTTTTCGGTTGACAGGTATTGTTTAAAAAATAAACAGTTGAAGATAAGTTTTGGAAAATGCGAAATTATTGACTTAAAACTTTGCAACGCCATCTATTGGTGCGACAAAGCAAACATGTTTTAAAAGAAAATGGCTTCTTTGCCAGTCTCAGCGGTAGAGGTTGTAATATTGTAGTTTTCGCTGATTCTGTCATGTAATACTACATATTATGTTGTTCGATTCGACGCACTGCGTGAGGATCGCTTATGCTTATTACCCTACATAAGAAAGTTGAATCCTTACAACCCTTCAGTGTAAAGCCCAATTTCGATTAACACTGTTCTATTGTTTTTTCATTATCACGTCGACATTAACCATCCGCTTTGAATAATCGCCTAAGTATTGATTTTTATGAAATTGATGATATTATTATAATGATGACTATTTTATAAATACTATGTTAATTTATGGATATAATTATTGCAAATAAATATTAACATTTTAGATGGTCGGTTTTATTTCATGAGAAAATTATAAACACTGGCAACACTTAATTTCTCGGTCAATCCTCTGGGCTAGGTTCCGGGATCTTCTAGATTGGGTTCCTTAGATGCTGTATGATGACGGCCATCGCAAAGCTGATGCAGAAGACTCCACTTGCTATCATCAGCACGACGAATACCTGACAATGTGACAATATTTTTCGAACCCATTCATCAATAATCGTGTTGACTTTACACGTCCAATAGATCAAAAGTTCAAAATCTTTAAATCTACTGATTCACTTTTAACTCACTTTGTTGCTTAGGATTTTAAACCTCTGATTGCAATATAAGTTTAGTATAACACCAGTTTTAACGGACGGTTCGTATTTTGCGCCCTATCTTTTCCAAAAAGATTGTGTTCCTTAGGCGCAATTTTAATAACAAAGTTTAATTACCTGTGTCATATTATTGCAATGAAGTCCTCTATTAACTTTACGGAGACGTGGAGGTTTCTGGCAGTGTGTATGGAAGAGAGACCATGAAGGGATCCGCTATGTTGGTGGCACGGTCGGCCGTGTTGCCAAATCTGGAAGAAACATTGTAAGTAGAACCATTGTAAGAAGAACCATAAATAAAGGAAAAGGTTTTCAAGATGGTCTTAAATTTAATTTATTTATTTAACAGTTTATTGTACACATGAACATACACAGAACAATTACATAGGAATTACGACACAACAGGCACTGCTTATTTCTAAAAAGAAATTTAATTTAAGAAGAATTTAAATGGATCGAAGTTTTGGACCGCGACGAAGAAAAGATAAATTCATATTGATAAATAAATAAGCAGGAAGGCGATGAAGTCCAAAGTCTTTAGCAAGTTACAATACGTTCACTTACCCATTATTGTGTTCAGTAACAACAGAATTCGGATTATTGTCTGATTCCTCGACGATGGTGGTGACAGTGTTTCCGACCACAAGCGTCGCCGCCCAGCGAGACGAGCACAGGCAAATGTTCCTAGATGTAATACCATGTTGTTTGTTTCCCAGAAAAAGCGTTATCTAACTTATTTTATTTACGGACAAAGAAGTTTACCTAATCAGCGATAGATGGCGCTGACTTGATTAATTTTATTTTATTCACAAACTACTCCAAAAGTCTCTCCTTGAAGGTTAATAGTTATCAAGCGTTTTATTATAACATGCATAGGTGCTAACCCTGGTGGGGCAGGAGGAGATCCATCAGAATTAGCAACGATGGTGACGTCAGAGGTGCGGGGGGAGAGGGGAGGCGTCTCGTCGTCCAGGGTCACGCGGACGTGGAGCGTGGAGTCGCGCCACGCCTGCCAGGACAGCTGGTGCTCTTGGATCTTCAGCAGCATCCATGTGGTCAGCAAACCGTTCAGGGCGCCTGATGTGAAGACTAATATTTATAAAGTAAATACGAATTGATTCTTCCGAATTTCGGATCCGAAGTAATTGTTAAAGACAAACAGCAAACATAGCAATGAGTGAGTATTGGTCGTGGTAACACAATTATGTTGTGGTGGTGGTGACTTGGTGAGCTTATTAGCCCTGATGGTCGGGACAAAGACCTTATAAAATAAGATGCTAGAAGCGTGGATGCTTTTGGTATTGAAAGCAACAAAAAATAGACAAAGCTTTTGTATACAGAACATGCCCCCGCCCCCGATAACCGTCAATAGCGATGCAAGAACGCTGCAGTACCACCCTTTCACGTTCCAACCATTCGGCGCACCTCTCTTGAAATAGTGAGAAATCCAAATCTATCATGCTAACCGATGATCCCAATAAGGAGCGAGGAGAACAAGTTAGCTGCCAGCGCCGCGCCGCCGCCCCTGCGCGCGCCCGCCTGCAGCACCACGTCGCAAGCGTGCAATGCACGTGCAGTTCCCAGCACCGAGCACGCACCCAGAGCTGCGCCGCGCCACGCGTCCGCTGCAAGCGCACGTCCACGACTGGATAGGGCCCATGCGCAGAGCGACATTAGCCATGACCACCTGGAAGCAAAAGGAACTTCTTTGTTGTTGCATCTTCTTCACAACACAAGAACAATACCATGGATCTAAAGCGTGAGGCCGGACTATCCGCAAGGAAGGGGCCATCCGGCTTCCACCAAATCGAGTCTGTTCCGTTAACGTACATCGAAGAATAAACTTTATAACGACTCACTTATGGCTCCTGGTGACCACATAATGGTGCCTGCACAACTCGCAGTAGGACGTAGCAGCTTGCAGCAGCCAGCGCTCCAGGCAGGTGCGATGCACTGCCGCGATGGTCCCCCGACAGGAGCAAGGCCGAACCAGACGTTCTGCAGACTCGCCGCCGAAGCAGATGCGACAGATGTTAGTATCGAGAGGAGTGCCTGTGCCGCCGGTGTAGCTGGGCACTGGTTTTGGGGCAGCAGAGGAGTTCTGGAAGTGGAAATATATCAGAGGCTTGTTGCTGTAACAGAGTCTGCTAACGGAGATCATAAAATTACGGCTTTAACCTCTACAGGGTAGACAGAGCGTTGATTGCTTTCACTTTCATCTAGTGTAACAAAACTTAATGATCATTTTAGATAGATGATTGCGTATTGAACGATTACGATTGTGTTAGTAGTCACGTCGTCACGACCCTCACACATGAGGAAACGACGAAGAAGAAGATTACGTATGGCTGCAATGACTGGTTGACAACGTATTAAGACTAAATTGCAGTACCTACAAAGAAACCGTTAGGTCCTCTACTAACATTTACAACCATGATGCTCAAGAAGAGCAGCAGTTGGTACATTCTATGTTATTATCGCTCGCTTTCTGGGAATAGGCTGTGTAGCATGGAAATGGGTTCTTCCGTAAGTACTTAAAAACTTTAAAAAATGTGACACCAGGGTTCATCGGGTTGATCGAATCGAAACCCACACAACAGAAGAATAAATATTTAAATGGAAAGAAAAAAACAAGAAATTTCAGAAACCTGCTTGCTAAGCAGCAGCGCGCATACAGAGCCGAGGATAGACATCGAGCGTGGCGGGTGCAGCACGCTGGAGGCTGGGGATGAGAAGGTCAGGGAATCAGCCAAGCGGGCGCGGATTATGCGGGCCTCTTCGCATTCTGTAGTATGAAACGATAAACAAGGTGTTATTTCCCCTTCACAATTTCATCCCCCCAACGCCCCCCCCTTAAAGAAATCTATAAGTTTTGGACTAGAAATACTTAAACTGACCTAGTGAACATAAATCTAATTAGGCACCAAACTTAATCACCAAAAGTTGAGGTCATGTCTGCTATTACTCGGAGTAAAGCAAGGTAAACAAAATACATCCGAATCTATAAAATGTGTTGCAGAAATGCAGTGTTGCTGAGTATAAGAATGTACGGTAAAAGATCGCTTTGCTATTAGATGGCCATCAGGCACTAGGTGCAAAAACTGTTTTGCCACTTAACTGGATATTTATTAAGTAAATAAATCTATGTTTAGTCGCATTGCATTCTTTCTTACCAGCTGCGCAGATAGTTGCGTTAAGCTTGCAGCTAATGTCAGTCTGCTGACCGACGGAGCGCAGTTCTCGGTCGTTATTCACAGAAGTTGGGGTCGGTGGCGGCGGAGGAGTCTGGAAAAACGCCATCGACAAATAACTTTCTATAATTTAGTTTCTTCATACCAAGAATATGATGATCGATGAAACATAATTCTCAATTTGTTTCCTGCATCATGGATCGATAGCCTTTCCCCAGCAGCAAACTGGTGGCCTATCACGACACGAAGCTATGACTGACATTATTTTCATATGGAAGGTTCCCTATAGATAGGGCAATACTAACAGACATCTGAAGAGACGAGCAGCTCGATGCGGACATACTAATAGTAACCCGACTGTCGCAGTTGTCGTAGCCCCAGAACATCAACAACGTCTGTCCTTCGCCGACATCGCAGCATTCCTGCAAAATACGATAAGAAACTCAACCTTTTGAAAACTCAAGATTTTAGGAATTCGACCGAATGGTCCTAAAGGGATCTTTTTAGGCAAACTAAGCAGATCCGTCTTTCCTGGTGAGGACTTTTAGCAAATGCCCAGGGCCCGGCGATCGAATGCCTGCCAA
Organism: Scrobipalpa atriplicella; assembly: GCA_029255725.1. Classification (NCBI taxonomy): domain Eukaryota; kingdom Metazoa; phylum Arthropoda; class Insecta; order Lepidoptera; family Gelechiidae; genus Scrobipalpa; species Scrobipalpa atriplicella. The sequence goes on from JARACY010001805.1 coordinate 18,461, forward strand.
GACATCGAGTATCAACATGGGCAAGCCTAATTTGTCACTCCAAGGTACAGGCAATAAAGCTGCCTCTGGCAATAAATAAGGCCGCCTAAATAGTATTTTCTCTATCTATACCTATGTATTTTGAAAATAATATTGTATTCTTACCTGTATTAGATTAACGATACTACAAGATCTATGAAACCTAAAATTAGCAGACTTGAGTGCCTGCTGTATGTTGGGCCGGTACAACGCCGGGGCCAGCAGAGCTCTCCTCAAGTTTTGAATCGCATCGCTTTGGAAAGCACTTAAATCATTGCAATCAATAAGACAGTTCAGAGTTACGAATTTGCGCATTTTTCATTGTGAATTTTGGGGACATACCGTTATTATTTTTATAAATAGGAAAAAATATAAAATTAAAAGATTTCCATTTTATACTTCAAACCTGACGGCCATCTGACTGACGGCAACCTGATGGATCTCGTCATGGCCATGGCATATCTTATCTCATAATGCATAATATTTTAAAATAATCTTTTAAAAAGTTTTGAATAAAATCGAAAGTTTTTGTGTTCTTATCGATCCTTTCGCTTAGTAGGCTTAGCATTAGCACAGCACGCACAGCGATTTAACTCGCGCGAAAAAAATTGCGGCTGCGGTAATATTCGCGCATTTGTATGTGGAATCTCGCGCGAATTTTTCCTTCATACAATACAACTCCGAATCCAGATTTTTGCGGATTTAATTCGCTCGAAAAAAATCGCTGTGCGAACTAACTTGAACAATGTAAAACGCCCATTATGTGCCTATAGTGAACGCAGCCGTAACTATTGACAAGTGGCTGACAGCACGCTGTCAATTTGACGTTTCCCACACCATCATCCGCCTTGAGTGTTTTTCTTCCCCACGTGAAGCATCATTTTATTGTGAAATACTTTTGAAATTGGACGTAAATTTCGATAAAACAGCTATCATGGCGGTCCGTGTACAATTCGAAAACAATAACGAGGTGGGAGTGTTTAGTAAATTGACAAATTCTTATTGCCTGGTGGCTATCGGCGGTTCGGAGAACTTCTACAGCGTGTTCGAGGCTGAGCTCGCGGATACCATCCCCGTGGTGCACATAAGTATCGCTGGGTGCCGCATCATCGGCCGGATGACCGTCGCCAACAAGAACGGCCTGCTGGTGCCTTCGTCGACAACAGACACGGAGCTGCAACACATACGCAACAGCCTGCCGGATTCCGTCAAGGTCCAGCGCGTGGAGGAGCGACTAAGTGCTCTCGGAAACGTTATTGCGTGCAACGACTACGTAGCGCTGGTACATCCTGACTTGGACCGCGATACAGAGGAGATTCTCGCTGACACACTCAACGTCGAAGTGTTCAGGCAAACGGTCGCTGGTAACGTGTTGGTGGGCTCCTACGCCGCGCTGAGTAATCGTGGTGGCCTTGTACACCCTAAGACGACCATACAGGACCAAGATGAGCTGTCTTCCTTGCTCCAAGTACCTCTGGTGGCGGGAACGGTGAACCGAGGGAGTGATGTTATTGCTGCTGGGATGGTGGTTAACGATTGGTGCGCATTCTGTGGCAATGACACTACTTCAACAGAAATATCAGTGATAGAAAGTGTGTTCAAATTGAATGATGCTAAGCCCACTGCGATCACGTCCAACATGCGGGCGTCACTCATCGACAGCATGTCATAACATTGGACTGTAATGTAAAATTTCATTGTATGTGATATTGCTTTTACATATAAGTTTCTTGTTGTTTCACCATAATAAAAATAAAAACAATTTTTGATGATCAGATTGCACAACATTATACCAATGAGTCTTGGCCAGACTTATATTTTATACATAAAAAACTTTAAATAAATAAATATGGATGACTCATCATTGTTTACTTTTGTCTATTTTTCGTATTTTCATTTTCATAAAATAGTTGGAATGTAATTGGAATCTAGTATCCTATAAGATTCTTAATGAGAAGGAGCTCTGTAGTAGGAGTTAGTTTCAATTTCCTATAAATGGATTAATCTAAGATGTAAACTATCTCTTAGATTAATGTTGAAAATGTAGTTAATTATCGTGTTTTTTTTTGGATTTATCACTATATTTTGTTTGTTTCATAAATAAAAAGGCAATACTTATCATACAATTTATTTATAAATCTTTGTTATACATAAAACAAACAACCTCCCTATCTACATTGCCACATCAGTTTCTCTGGAAGTACACTCACTAACTCTTCTCTTCATCATCAACAAATAGGAACATATAATTAACAAACTTGAAAATCAAGATAACTATAATCTATTATTGAAGCTGCTATAAAAAAAATTTAATCCAAGTTTTTAGGGCAGTGACCCTAATATAACATTTTTAATTTTACGTTTTTGCTAGCTGGCAGCTAGATTATTATTTGGTATTTTCAGAATTTACATGTAAATATTTTTTTTTCTTTTTTTGGTGATTTACACAATAAAAATGTAAACAAAGTTTAGTGTCATAATATATAGTCTCACTGCCTTAAAAGTGGAAATCAAGTCAACACTAAACACTATGCTGGCCAACTAGAGTCTGGCCAGTGAAAGCTGATCACGAAAAACAGCAGCAATTTCAAAAAATCAGCAGCTGACAACATTGACTATACACTTATTAAACCAAGTTGATACTTAGAATATTATGTAAAATATTTTGTTTTATGTTGACTATACCTATGTATGGTTATATGTATTGATATACTGTGTTACCGGCAATGTGTATAATAAAGACACAGGCATTATATACAATGCCGAATTATACACATTGCAGTTAACATATACAATACCGAGGCTTAATGTACAATGCCTAGGCAAAGCATAATAATACATATTAATATTAATTATATTTCACACATTGCCTACCGGCCCGAGGCATTCTATACATAGCCTAGGCATTGTATATAATGCCTGTATTATACACATTGCCGGTAACACATATAACCATACATAGATAGGTGTAGTCATTATAAAGCAAAATATTTTACAAAAATAATACAAAATATTGTAATTATCAACTTGGTTTAATAAGTGTATAGTCAATGTTGACAGTCAAAAAATTGTTGCCATAATAAAGTTTCGAAAAAAATTCGTGGACAGCTTTCACTGGCCAGACTCTAATATGAATGATCAATTTAAAAAAAAAATCTACAATACTTGTGCTCAGATAATCTACTACTATTTAAAAAGTAATTAATGATAAGATACACTATCTTGCTGCAAGTTTTTTTTCTTATCCATTTATCAATCATGTAAGTTATTCCATTCCATACAAAAAATATGTTCCAATTTAAAATCATTAAGCAATACTTCACCCATAGCAAGACTGTATCTTAAAAAGAGCATTCTTTATTCCTATTTTCGTGCAAAGCAAATTGTTCTAAAAACTATGGCAACTAATAATTTAAACTTGTTATCGCTAATAACATGGGGTAACACCATTATAACTTCGTTGCGCAATATTTTATATACAAGTTGTAACAACAATAAAACATTTCAACCGAATTGCGCCTTTTTGATCTACAACATTATAATATTACAAACACCATCCCATCCTACTCCGAGTTGTTCCCTTTCAAAACCTTTATCAACAATTCTTTCCTTCGACACTACACAATTCATAAATTGTAGTATACTAACAACAATACATAAATACAAATAAAGTATGGTATAGATCACCAAAAAATACAGTTTCTGAGTCATTTAATAAAAGCATTTCATTTAAATGCAAGAAGAAGTACAATAACAATATTTAGAAAGAGCACAGAAAATATTTTACTATGTTCAAAGTTCCATTGATATTATCAATAAGTAAGCAAATAAATAAAATTTTAACGAGTATTGTATTAATATAAAACCAACTTTAAAAGCCATCTAATAAAAAGCATTATAGTGTATTTGCTCCACAAATTCTAATTATTATTATATTACAATCAAAGTCTCCATGATAAAACAATAATAATAAGTAAAAATCTTTACTCAGTGAATGGAACAGATGAACATAATAAAACATATTTATTCACAATAACGAGAGGTACTCAAGTTGATAATACACAAACATTTAAATTCGTAGTTTTTCCAAAGCCTCGCATTAATTTAGTTTTAAACGTTAAAATATGGGGTCTAAAGTTCAGTGCAAGAGTATTTCAGCTAAGTATAAGTTTGTGCAACATTACTTATAGTTACAGCCTTTCTAAGCAATAGCCAATTTAAACATACAGTACTTTATTAAAAACTTAGTAAACTCATGAAACTAAAAAAAAATATATCATCAAATATACATTTATAGGTTTTCATTTTCATTATAAAGTATTTCAACTAGATCTTGAAAATAAATTCTATATTTCTTTACTGATTGTAAGTAATTACAACGAACAATGAAAATAAATATCAGTTTTATTATGATCATTGCACGAAAATTTTATTTGAAATAACATACATGGCACATAATGAGTTTAAGATTCTAATAAGTCACTAATAGGGCTTAAGAGAAAATTTTCTTTGGACGAAAAATGGACAAAGTGTCCATTTGCATAGATAAAAATCCTAAAAGGTTAGCCAATAAGATATCAATATTTTTTTTACACTATCTACTTATTCAATTCTAGTTTTAATTTACCAATAAGACCCTCATCTTCGATTTTGTGAAGATTAACTTTAGAAATGTCCGTGCGAGCGAATATTTTACCTAAAAACGTCTATTAGCTAAATGCATCAAAAAGTTTTAGATAGGCTACTTAACGACCAGTTCAAAAATGACAACAGATTTTTCTTACCATCTTTCCTAACTTTAAGCTTTAGCTATCATGATCATACATGTCTGGTATGATTCAGAAAGTACGGCAGAGGCAGTATCATAGTGCTATAACAAGTATTAAAGATGTAGTAAGTTCGCCAAGATATGTCGTGTCTAAAATGTAGTAGAAAATAGAAACATCGGATTTCAAAAACTAGTAGGATTTGGTGAAGATTTCATAGTTACAAAATATTTACACACACTAATCAGATTTTATGAAATACTGACATATTATTATGAGCATTACAATATTCTACCTACAACGATGGTGTCAATTCAGCCTAAGGGGGTTTGTGCACTCATCCATGTTAGATTCGTATCAAATTTGGATACGAATCTAATATGGATGAGTGTACAAACGCCCTAACACATTTCTAAATTAATTCTAATACGGTCATAATGGCTGTCAAAATGACGCCTAGACAGGGACAGGAATATTGCGACTAGAAACTTAGATATCTTCATAGGATATTATTCTTGCAACACAGTATCCGATTATATTCAAATATATCGCATCTATTTGTCACATACAATTTTACAGGTAATGTAATTAAAAATGGCCATTGCGGCTTCATGCTACGGGGGGCAGAAGTCAAATGTAAGCAGTGCACTGCAAGTATTGATTTTTTACCACAATAGACTTTTTATGCCAAACTGTAAAAATTTTCGGCCTATGTTCCTTGGGGGAAGTTGTTCAGTTTCATAGGCAGGTTCACACTCTGAAGTTTGATCTGTTACTTTAAACCGCCCCGTATGTGTTTCCACAGTCCAGCATGAAATATTCCATCTGTAGAGGCATAATTACCAGTCCAGCATACGTCTAGAAGTGTTGCGTGGCGGCGGCGGCGAGCGCTGCGTCGAACTTGGTGCGCTCGTAGAACAACATGTAGGCCGCACACCGCAGCACCTCCTGGAGCGACACCTCGTGCACCAGAGTGTCTGACGTGTACCACCATCTGAGGAGAATGACGGTACATAGTTTGAATTTTTTTTTTGCCAAAATTGACTTTAGCTACAATATTTTGTGTGAGAAAATATACATACATACATACATATACTCACGCCTTTATCCCTAATGGGGTAGGCAGAGCGTAAACGTCCTAAACTAAACAAAGGTCGTTCCGCCACTTCTGACAAATTTTGAGGGTTATTCCAGATGGATCTGTTGCGCATAGTGACAGGTTGTCAGCCCATCGAAACCCTCGAATCCCTTAGCCGATTTTTACAGCATCCCCGGGAGGAGATGCAGCTGGCACATTCTATGTTTTTCTATCACTCCCAGTCCAGCATGCAAGTATGTACAGTCTATCTATATGTACAGACTGCGCGCATTCGCAGCAACAACAGGTATACACGAAAAACAGTAAGATGATTGCTGTGACAGATTCCATTCTTAAAGAAAACAGCCATCACCTTACAGTCTTTCGTATATACCTGCTGCTGCAGTCAACTTGGAATGTTACCTTAAGATTAGAGAAAATGAGTGGGTGGAAATAATTTCTTACCGTTTAGCCTCAATGCCGTTACCCCGTCGGTATGTTGCGAAGTGTCCCGAGCGCGGGCCCCCCACGTGCACAATCACCGCCACGAGCTTGTACAGGGCTCGCTCGTTGTCTGGCGTCATGGAGCCCCCCGCGTTGAGGGCTGCTAGCCCGCCCCGCAGGCGCCCCGAGCATAAGAACGACGCTAGCTCTAACTGCAAACGAAAAACATATACTATTTAATATATTTTTCGGTTTATTCCACTTTGAAGGCATGCCATTTGGTCTGAACAATGCTCCTCACACTTTTCAAAGATATAAGGATTTGTTTCAAAAGAAATGCCGCTTGGTCTGAAAAATGATCTCTAAACGTAAAGACTAGAGAAGAAGATTGGGGCTGTGGGCATATCTAGATTACATAGTTATTTTATTAGTTCTAAAGTGTTCTAAATAATTTGAAGATTAAAACCTCCTGAATCCCACCGGCTCGATATCCGATCAGCGAGAAAAATGCCTCTTTGTACCACCGACACGATATCAGGACGCTCGACCCCACTTTATTTGTGCGTTATTGTAGTGAAAATAAGGTCTATTTTCCTATGCACAAGGCCACAAATGTACAGAGTATGAATATAGCTTAAAAACGGTATGCAACACTGTATCTCTGATTGGTCCAAAGTTTGACAAATCCTCTGCCTTCCGCCGACCCGATATCGCGTTCTACGACTTCACGCGAATTTATATGCTACTACCATCAAAATAAGGTCTATGTCTTACGTAAGTGCTTGACGTGAGGAGTGACATGCCCTAGTGAGGAGGCGCTGGTTTTGGCATTTTGAAATCTCGGGTTTGGAAAGTTTTAAACTTGGGGATACTTATCTCTAGGAAAATAATGGAAGTGGGTACCTGTGGTTGTGTGACACTAGCATAAGGCGCCATTGAGAGTGCCTCGGGGAACGCCACGTGTTCAGTCCGCTTGTTGGGGCCTCCGCCCGCCCACTCCACGCGGGACACGTGCAGGCAGAGGCAGGTAGGCAACTACGGACAAAATAATTATTATTTGTCCATTTGTAAATTGACACGGAAAAAGACGTAGTATTCACAATTCTTATTATTAAAAAACGAGTAGCATCATAGCCGCTTTCTCTGTGAATATAAAGACTGGGAGTGATAGAAAAACATAGAATGTGCCAGCTGAATCTCCTCCCGGGCATGCTGTAAAAATCAGCTTAGGGATTTGAGGGTTTCAGTATTGTAATTTAGGCGATGGGCTGACAACCCGTCACTATAGAAGTATTAAGATCTATCTGGAATAACTCTCAAAACTTGTCAGACGTGGCGGAACGACCTGTGTTTAGGTGGTTTACGCTCTGCCTATCCCATTAGGTATAAAGGTGTGATGTACATCTGACACTGCGCTCACATAGTGAGTATGACGAATACCCCTAAATGAAGATCAGGTCCAGTGGTTGTTGTGTTGCAATAGTTCTCCAAATTAACAGAGAATGTTTCAAAAATCATGTTTGTAGTTTTTCCTTGCCGTCAGGTCTCATTAACTATCCCTTCAACTTCCACTTTAGTCACGAGAAGAGATGGGGTAATATTATCTTTCCCCGTATAATAAGAAGGAATAGAAAGACTACCTTCCCGAAGCTGACTGTCTTGATGTGTTTGGTATACGCGTGATCAGAAGGCGGTCGCGGCGCCCCTCCCTCGGGCTCCGGGCTGCACTTGTTGCAGCGCACGCCCTTCACCATCTCCGGCGCTGTGAACGCTCGCAGTAGACCTGCAAATTAATTCAAATTGAAAGATTCTGTGCATCATGAAAATTAAAGCAAACCATTGTATAAAATAATTTAAAAATACGATTATTTTAATAAAATACAAAAGTAAGTACATAGTAGTTAAATAAAAGAAACTTACCTGCTAAACTGTAAGCGCCACTAGTGCCGACACTGGCATTGGCCATGGACAACGAGATGCTGTCGAACTTGTCATATCGGATGGGGCTCTGGAAATAAGAGTTTCAACAAAATACATTATGAATAAATACAGCAAAGAATAGCGGCCTTGTGGTATGCAAAAATTTTACACAGAGATATAGTCTGTGCGAAAAGAGAACAGGCATAGAATCGGAGGGCGCACATTTGTATTAACTATCCTACGGCTGGTTGCGTGGCGTTTATGCCTAGGTCTTTGACCTAAAACCTCCAAAATTTAATGTAGAAGGTTACTGTTAAAGACTTGGGCATAATCCTTACACGACCAAGCGACAGTTTATTAAATACAAATGCGCGCCCTCAAATTCCATGCCTGTTCTCTTTTCGCACAGACTCTAATATGTTAGACATGTTTTGGCTATGGGATCCCTAATTGTTTTGAGCATGCAATAACCCTAATAAGTGTAACCATTGAAGGTCACGCACAAATTCACACGTGTTAAAATTAGCGCACGCACGAAATAAATACACGTGTTAGGGTTGCCGCACGCACGACACAATTCGCAGAGCGAGAGACACGAAGAATCGTGATTGACAACTTCGTACATCTCCTCGCAGACGCATGGCGCGACAACCCGACCGCGTTTGGCGCCAATATGGTAGGTTGAGTGGACCACAGATCATAAAAAACAGGTGGACTAGGTCCGAGTGTGGTAAGGAAGAAACATATCCAACTGAAGACTATTGTGGCTGCTATAGTGGATTATGAGCATGAATCTTCATGAGTCGGTTGCCAAGCGTAGTAAATATGTGGTATCCCATGTCCAGCAGAAAACTATTCCACAGCCGTTGTGGCACAACGCGTGTCGGACTATAGGCCCAAAACTGCATTTACGTAACTGAATGCGGTATGTACGAATTCAAGAAAATGCCCTTCGGACTTACCAATGCGCCAGCCACACACCAGAGATTTATGGACACCCTTTTTAAACCCAAATCTCTAGAAGACTCTCGATGACATAATCATCTTACCTTGGTAGAGCACACGGTACATTGGAGCCTGGACGCCAGCGTGCCCCTGAAAGGCGGCGCGGGGTTGGGGCGGGGGGGCGCGGAGGGCACCCAGCGGCGCCCCACCGACGACAGGTGGCACAGCGACCGAGACACGCCTTTTGTTAATCGAGGAGGCTCCGGTTCTGGAGGCTCTTCTGAATCAGAAAATAGGTTTATGTTTCAAGTTGGCTTCACAGACGACGGTCGTAAGGTGGCTAAGAAGACCACTGTTAAATGGTCCAGATAGGTTCCTTATGTCTGTGATTAACAGCATTTCCTGGCAAAAATAAACTGCCTGCTTCACTCGTATCTTGTGAGGGTTCTGACTCTAAAGTGGTCACTGTTTGTGATGTGGTTGTATCAAAAATGCGTGGAACATGAGGTTTTTAATCAAAATATTAACAAGATAATAAAAACATTAATTGTTTACCCTGCTCTACGAGCTCCGGCTCAGCGGTAGCGCATCTCGCAGCCACCGCGGAGGGCGTCGGCGGGGTGGAGTCGGCGCGCGCGGGGTGCGGCCCGGAAGGGGGGGAGGCGGGGGATGCTAGTGCGGACCACGCGCGGCTGTTGCCCAGGCCGAGCGCATCAGAGAGGCAGCCAGGCTGGTGGTCAAGTAAAATGTGGTGATGAAAAAAGCATAATTTCATTTCTTTCTTTTCAGTTATAAACTAAGAGACAGCCTAGGTGGCCTGGGTATGTTTCATAAAACTACAAGTTCATTTCATTGTGTAGCGTAACATAGAACTCCAATACTTAATTTTTTACTATAAATACTGAATAGGATTCTTATTTCCATGTTTTTGAGCATATTGTATCAATTCTTCACCTAAAATCCTTGAATAAAGGTAAGATAAAACCACAGGAACTTAATTATATCTTTGTAGCTTGTGGTTTGTGGTTTTAGACCCCAGTTCGGTTTGTATAGATAATTTACAGTATATTTGAACCAAAATCCATGCGAATAAAAGGACTGAAATAATTTAAGTGCTCAGGCATTTTTTTATGAACTACTTTAATGCTGATCAATTATACTTAGTCTATTCTATACCAATAATATGAAATGTAGTGGAAATGTTTTGTGAGAGCTCATAAAATGCTAGTAATAAATACTTCAACTACCTTCTTAGCCATAGCAGCGGTTTCCTCCTCAATGCAAGACAGCAGCACCGTCAACAACTCGTGTGCATCTTGTTGATCTGCCGGTACCATCCAGCCGGCCGCCCGTAGAGCTTGCAGCACTCCGAGAGGGCATACTGGGGTGCCTCGGGCAGATGCGTGGGTGCCATTTACAACTGGGGAGGGAAATTGTAATGAATAAACATTAAAAAAAAACACTTCCTAGGTAATACAGCTTTACATACAGTTTTACAAGTTTACTTGTACTGAGGTTTTAAGAATTGATAGAATTGTTAAAACTTTTTCTAAAGTAAGAGAAACAACTGCTAAAATAAAAAATCAATTCAATTCTTAATTAATGGCTTTCGTGTAATCACAATTCTGCCAATGTCACATAAATTATTGATAATATAAGGGAGTCTAATATTGAGACACATGGAATTTAAGATAACCTTCTCCTTCAAGAGAAAGGTACAGACTTCAAAATAAAAAATCATAAAGATGTCAATAGAGTTATTAGACTGTCCCAATTTGCAATATTATCTTGTTTTTATACAAAAGTTTAAAAGGAAATAGAATAATACAATATACTGAACTGGAGAAACTAAGTTTCTAACTCTTCAGTTATTGATTAATGATGGCCAGTAAATTACATTTTCATGAGTTGATTAGTAAACCTTGAGTCTAACTTGCATCCCCTCTATATACAGTAATCATATATGCAAATTATTCTTAATTTCCATCACAATCTAGACTAGACTTGATTTTCTTAGTAAGAATAACACAGAAGACATAGTCACAAACAAACCTTCAATAACAGTATATAGTGTAGTAATCATGCTATTGTGAGAGTCAGCCTTCGCATAGCGCTTCAGCCAGTCTATAAAAGCAGGGCTAGCGGCCATGGCCTGGATCAGCGTGTTCAAGAAGCAGGTACGACCCAGGTTCTGCAGCCCGGCGATCTGCCCCCGCCGCTTGCGTGTCCGCGGCGCCCCCCCGGGGCCCCACAGCACGAAAGCACCCACGACCACCGCTGCGGTCAGCCCAGCAGCCACCAAGATCCTGTCCCCGCTTTCCATTGTCTAGGCTAGCTTGATACAACTAGTGGATAGCACTATCCGCCTCACATGCTAGCTAGGATAGTTTGAGTTGTGATTTTTTTCGTGTGCTGTGTAACTTTTTACACAGTTTTTAGTGAAATTTTATGTAAAATCGCAGAAAAAACTTATATTTTTGACATTAGCGATTTTTTGGGGCTATTTGACATTTTACTTCTTAATTAAAGTTCTTCGTAAAGGTGTTAACAGACGTCCGGACCGGACGACCATAGACAACACCGGACCAGCAGTTAGTGTTGCCCGGCCCCTTTGCCAAAAATAACATAAGTTGGTTCGAAAAGTAACATTTCGACCACAAAAACTTAATTTGTAACTGTACTGGTGGTAAATAAAGATTTATTTTTTGTGTACATTTGTTTATCTTCCTTTTGGTCTCCGTTTTATTATTTTTATTATGTGTTTTACCATTATCTCGAGACTATAGAGTCTCGACATGAGAGGGTCAAAAATAACGTAAAATGTTACTGTTGTAACATTGTGGCAACACTGTCCCTTCAATAATAATAATAATGTGCGGCGGACAGCCGTCCACACCATCGGATTTCGTCGGGAGCGCACCAATTTGACAGTCCGGTCCGGACGTCTGTTAACACCTTAACAGATTTCTGTTCACGATAGAATGCTAAAAGAACGAGAAAACGCTATACGAAATACGACATGAGAGTGAGAGAGAAAGAGATATCGAATGTCTGTCAATTGCTAGCATAGCAAATTGTATAGTGTAAAACGGTATGTTCATAACGAAGTCAAAATAATGTTGCCATTATAAAATCAAAACTTCCACTAGAATCCTAAAATCTGAACTTAATTATTTTGGAGACCATATTTATTCTTTACTTTACCGAAACTACAATACAACACAACAAACGTGACGTTTGGGTAGCACATATATATTTATTTTGCAAAGTAATCTGGGTGAGCTAAGGTCAGAATCAATATTACTTCCTTTTCCCGAAAAGTCGGGTAACTCGATTATGCGGGAGATCGCAACTTTTTTTTTTATTCGCGACTCGCGTTCGCGTTCGTGACTTCGCGTCATTATTTGACAGCTTTGCGCGAGTGTGAGTGACCATTGACGAAATAGTGAAATCAATTTTTACGTGAAATATTCTAATAACCAGGATTATCTCCAGGCTGTGCAGCGTCAGATCCTGCTTTATCTGTTAGGTAAGTTCCAATTTGTATAAATCGGCGCACTTCGGAAAGCGGTGCTCATCATCTGTCGAGCCATATTATGGGTCAATGACGCGATTGTTTACTATAATGGCAACGCCTCTCGTTCTCCCACAGTTTCTCGCGTATTGTCTTACGGTTCTCACGTGTTGGTGCACTTTTCCCGACCCGGTTAGTCCGAGATCAGTGGTACGGTGTCGGTGGTCTAGTGACGATCAGCCTGGGTAACAGTTAGATCGATTGAGCTCGGCTCAGCGGGGAGGCAGTTCTCTACTGCCGTGACTCACTTTGTGACTGATTTTCCTCGAACTTTCCGTGTCGGATCAGCCGCCAACTGCCGACCAGCCAGTGTTGACCAACAAACAAAACTTAGTGCTTCTACTTTTGGGGTTAGGTCTCTGTGACTGTGAAGAATGTTCCAAAGAGGACTCTCTCTCGTCTCCTGCTTATGGGAGATGGTGTAAAGGCCAGGGATGTTCTCTGCCCTTGCTTATCAGCTATCTACTACATTTTTAGAGGAACAGAAGGTAATATTTTTGAAATTTCTTTGACAATTTTAATTTATTTAGGCTATTGTTTCGGAAAAATTGCAATAATTAATGTTTTACCTTTTATTATGGTAAAGATAAAGTCTACTTTTTGAAGATTTGACCTTGTTTACTTAGATTAAATAAAAATAACCTTATAATATAAACCTAAGCACTACTGTGTATAATCTGACATCATTATAATTAACTCGCTCAACACAATGAAATCTCATTGCATTGACCGTGACTATGACTAACTCTACGCTCAGCTAAACTGGTTTGAAACATTTGTCATGTATTTCTGATTGAAATATTTGGCTATTTGTATAAAATAAAGCAAAAACAAAATCATGTAATCATAAAGGTAATTAAATACCTTTCTCAAAGAATAACTATGTTTTAGTAGTCAGGTGTAATCATTTTACGGTTGAAAATTATATTAAAATATGGCGCAACTTTATGGAACCTATAAAATTATAATTGAAAGCCACGGAACCAATTTAATTTTAAATGGTTTTACTATAGTGTACATTTTATCTGTTCTTGAGTTGTATGCTAATCGCAGGATATGGTAACTTACCAAGTTACTTGTAAAAGTGTCAAGGTGTTTCATGCCGAATGCTAATTAACAGTTTTATGTGTTTCCATCAACTAGGAATTAAAGTGAAAGGTTATTTTTAAAGTTTGCATGTTACATTGGGTATCACTGAATTTCTACAAAAATGTGTTTAAAATTATTTCCATTTATCCTTTTTGGTTTGTTACTTTCACATTTTTATCAAGTCTCATGAAAGGAGTTATTTATTATTATGGCAGAGAGAACCAAATTCTTAATTTGTTACAAATACGAATATTTTAAAAATACAAACTTGAGATGAATCATATTGACAATTTGTTATCTGTGCTTGCAATGAATAATACCAATGATAATACAAACAAGATTTGCATGATTCATACCGTTAGTAACCAACTAATAAATGGTAGTAATCAAATTAGCTTCTCTGCATACTATCACTTATCATTAGAGAGTGCACTTGGATATAGGTACCATAAACCCACTCATGGTGAGATAATGGTAGCAATTCGTGGTTGCAAAATACGCGATTTAACTAAAATAAGTCCATACCTATCACTTTCTATCATGAGAGAACAGAACGGGATGCCAATAATTTTAGTTGAGATTTAGTTAAGTCGGGATGGTTACGAATCTAATAAGAAAAGCTGTACAGATTTTTCATTCACTTAGGTATTTGTATTGTTACTTTGCACAACTATTTGCAACTTACTTGTTGACTGAGTCATATTTATTTCGAAATCGAAATACAAGACATAATAATTCATAAAAATTTATTAACCTTAATCTCATGCAGAATGTAAAATTGTAAAAGTTTAATCTCTAGTTACTGAAGGACAGACAGTTTGGTTTCTTAATCTATTTTGATTCTGTATAGACTAGCATCTAACAATACCATACCATCTATAAATAAAGAGCTAATTAGTTAATTACCTAAACACATGCAAAGGCAGACATTACATAAATCAAGCCTGGCTGGCATATAACTATTAACACTATAGCTGGTGGACATTAACCTTCTGCATTCAAGTGTTTCTCTCATCACACATTCAATTTATTCTGCATTCTACCAGACGCCTGCAGAATCCAAATTGATCTACTGAGATTCTTGTAAAATTGAAGGTTCTGGTATCAATCAATTTATATTTATTTTTTATAATTATAAAGTTATCTTGTTTCGCAAAAATTTGCAATAGCAAAGCACTTAATTCCCCAAAATATAAATGTTTAAAATAAAATACTACAAGGACTTGAGGATTGTTGTGTATTTTATGTAGGTAAATGACAATTAACCCGTAAACAGCATTTACAACGATACGAAATACCATTTAAAAATAGGATAGGACGCGGCGGATATGGATAAGATATTTTATAAGGCCACTTGACGTTCTCCTTTATCCTGAAAAGATTATAGTCTTTTACGAATGTATGTTAATCTATTTGGAGTGTCCTAACTTCAGTAAGTCAACCTTATCTCGAACCTCAGCACGCCAGATTTCTATTTCTCGTCCGTTGGAGTGGAACGCGCGGTTTTTTGCCTCCCCTCAGCTGTTGTCGCTCGGTTTTTGCCTCTACAACAATAACCGCAGATTACATGACCGTGTACTGCATACGTAATAAATAAGAGTACGCACGCGAGGTATTAGAGATCTGGTATTTATCTGGGAGTTAGTAAACAGCTGTTATAATCGCACTGATTAGCACAGCATCGTTACGGTAGCCCATACCACAGTCCCGCCGCGCTCATAAGTAATCTGTGTCCATACCCATCTCATACCACAAAAACGTGCATTGATTTGCGTATATTTGTTTGTACATACATACATACATACTATCACGCCTGTATCCCTAATGGGGTAGGCAGAGCGTCAACGACACAAACAAAGGTCGATCCGCCAAGTCTGACAAATTTTAGGGTTGTTTAATATAGATAGCGTATAGTTGTGGATAGTGTATATGGTGGTAGACACTATTATTTTGAGCTCTTACTTATTTTCTTATCTCTTTTTTGTTGCAGTAACAGTCGGTATGTATGTTAAAAATCTGAATTATGTAGAAACGTAACATTTCAGGCAAGTTTGTACATCTTTATCTATCATAGGTCCTTCCTTCGGTGTCCTAGATTAGCTAAAAAGCAAAATTATTTATTGAAAAGGCGGCTTAGGTTGTATAGTATTTTGTTTAAACATACATACATACATACATACCATCACGCCTGTATCCCTAACGGGGTAGGCAGAGCGTCATTGTTTAAACAATTATTGTCAAATCTGTCCTACCTAACAGCTATGGCGTCTTTAAACACAGCATAATTTGTTTGCCCAAAGCAAATATTGGCGCCTTGCTAACAGTCTTCAACGATTTACGCTAATTTTGATTTCGGCTGCCGTGATATCTTTATTTAACTTTAGTGGAACTTTTGTGTATTTCGTAAAGATTTGTGATTCATGGCGTATGTGTCTTACAAATTACAAGTACTATACGATGTAGTTATTTTACTGACCACGTGTTAGTTAATCTAGGTCTGGTTAATAGTATCCAACTATGTACTTTTAATGCGTTTTACACCGATAAAGATGACTAATAAACTATCAAACCATGTCAGAAATCCATTAGGCGGTTTAAAACTCTGACACTAAAGTTCATCCGGTCGTTTGTCGACTCATAAACCTCGGGAGATTCAATCAGTGTATCTTTTTCTCAGTGTTTTACAGAACAAAGTGCATCTTATCGGAGCGCAGAGTGACTCAATCGAGGCACATACCGCTTTGATAACGTCGCTACATGTGTAAAGCCCATGATAAGAATGCACGTCAATCATGCTTGCTGGCGGTTTTTAAAGAACTACAGTTTTTATCCATTTAAGAATTTAAAAATAAAAACTATTAGAGCAAAGACAGGTTTAGACAGACTGCCCACTATAGGCTGACCACTATTAAATAACCACTTTTGATTTTCGTTATGATAAAATTCTCCAACTGAAATCTTATCGGACATAGGCAACTCATATGATGCCATATCAGATGTTTGATAAGATTGCGTTATCTGCATTAGTAAAACCAATCCTAGACAATAAAAATGAACGACACTGGGCAGTCAAATTCTACATATCTACCACGTCTGCAAAATCTTAACTGCATAATAAGGGCTCATGTAATTATAGTTATACAAAACTATGATAGAATCACATAATACACGTACATATGCATACGAACCAATCCGCGCGAAGATATTCATACAAAAATGCAGAGATATTTCTTTTTCTATTTCATAACGTGTACTTTGCAGCGTGCATGTTCAGGAGCTGTATTTTTGAATCACTCACATTAAAATCGCGTACGGAAGAGCAATATTTGCGTGACAAATAGTATGCAAATCGCATGCGAATATTACTCTTGCGTATGCGCATTTCGATTCGAGTGATTCACAAATAGGGGCTCTGTTTGTTTGATAAAAGGGCTAATTGCTCTTCATGAAACTGGTTTCTTGTGAGGTGATAAAAGGTGCTAATATTCATATAATTGGTTTATTTAGACTGATTAAGTTGATGTGCTTGAGGGTTTCTAGACATTCTAGACTGATTGCTGTTGTAGACGTTTTTGCTGTGTTAAGGAAACTGCTACTTACTCGTAGACTATTAAGGTGACTATAATAATAAACAATTATTTTTAAACGTTGAAAGAACGATGGAACGATGAAATAAGACTTTGAACGATTTATCTTTATTTAAGCTGCCATAATATTAAATTATGCTTACAATTTAAGAGTCTTGTAAAATGAAAATATAAATCGTAATTGTCAACTGTCTCTTTTTAAATTTAAATAAACCGAAAGTGACAGGACTTAATGTTAATTCCGCTCAGGAAAGTGGCATTCAGAAGTGAACCAAATATCGTTTATTTATTACATTATAGTATACTAGTGATTATCTTATCGTTTCTCTCTTATAACATACATTTCTTGCCTGAATGATGATGATACAGGCAATCTTTCAACAAGAAATCAATTTACAAGTCCTGTTAGTGCCATGTCACCGACTCTTCATAGTTAATGAGACCGCTTGATTTTCTATCTGGCTGTGGCTCCATGTAAGAAATTTTACAGTAATATCGTAATTGCAAACAAATGTATATTGAATGATAAATGACAAGAGCAGATTATCGGGTCAATTGAATCGAATCCTACACGACGAGAAGAAAAAAGCACATTATAATGCTAGAGGTTCCGAACTGCATGTGTTATACGGAATACATTTATGGGAATGTATTCGACTTTATTTCAATTACCTAAAGCCTAGTCAAGAGTAAACCTATTCCAATCAAACAAAAATAATCTGTCTAATAATTCGGTTCCCAACATTAAATCCATTGCCATCCTCAACATTGTCACGAGAATTTAAATGTGATCACGAAAATACCTTGGACTCATCTTACTTTCAAACTAAGTTGCTAAAGTCATATTCTTAGTTTGTGCAAGAGTCAATATCGATCGTTATAAGAAATAATTGCGGATTTAATATTGCTCGTCTGTTGCAAGAAGCAATATTGGAGCATTTGGAGATGATTACAACAAAAACGGATAATATTATTGAGGTCATTAGACTGTCTGCAGCGTGTTAGCGAAATAAGGTTAAGTCTTCGATGGTTTTTAATCGTAATAGAATGTCTTTATTCTAACAAACCTTCCAGATCAAATAAGTATCACATAACATTAACATCATTGAAGTACTGTCTTTTAAAAAAGTTTACTATACACTGTTTTTGTTTGTAATGATAATGATCATACGTGACGCGATGCGTGGCGTGGTCAAGTTTAAGCTGCATGCCAAGTTTTTTAAGTAATAATCAGCTTAAAAGCTTATATGGACCATGCTTAACATAGTAGATGCCCTTAGTTGACTAGTCAGCAATTCATATTAGATTGAGCATAGATAGCAGTTACATTTTCTGACAAAAAACAGCTTATTAAATCCATATACATAATCCACTTGAATAATTAATCTCTTTGAAACTCTGTAAGTTTCTAGGCTTACGCAGATTAAACTTTCTAAATAGATTTTCTCTACAATATCTCGTTGTAAACATTGTAAGGTGACTGGACTTGACGACCGCTGATATTATCTGCAGGCTTATTTCCTAAGTTTATTGGTCTATCATCTTAAGGACTTAGTTAGTGTGTACTTTAGTTTAAAGAGATAAAAGTCTTAACGAAGTCTTTAAAGTCATATAAATACCCCAGTTTTTCTAGCACCATTATAACAATAACATAACAGTGTTTTCTAATACGCAATGACGTTATGGAATACCCTTCACTTCTCACACGGTCTGGAATCAAGAATCCTCAGTATAGTTGTGGTGACTGATTGACAGTAGTAATCTCTAAAACTAGTTTTTTTTCCCTCACAAACAATGCCCACTTAAGTTTACAAAACACGAAGACATTAAGAGCGTTCATCTGTAATGCTAACGCCACTAAATAAAAAAATAAACTAGTCAAATACATGAATTTAAATTCTATTCAAGCATTTTATCATTTAACGATAAACAAGTCTATTCAAGCAGTTGGTTTATCGCAATTTGCTTCAAATAAAAAGCATTTATATTTGAACATGGTCTTTCATCAGGATAATGTTTATTTATTTTTACCTCGATATCTCCGGATGGTAGGTACCTAACCGCACTGGTGCACAGCACAGTACCTAACCTATTGTACCTTATATACAGGTATATGGCAGCAAAAAAGGCGTATTCTTCGAAATAAATATGTATTTTTACAAAGTGGCGCTAGTATCGCGTTATAAATGACACCACAGTGGCCTGGCCTGGCCTGGCCTGGCTCTATGAATGGGCCCCACTTTCCCCCCATTTTACGGCATTTTGCACGATTTTTACACAAGTTTGTCACAGTGGTGGCGCTATGTGCATGCAACGGCGTTCAGTTGTTTCTCATAGACATTGTCGGTCGGTTGTTTCTGTTTTTCTGTTCTGAGGCTGTTTCTTGTTTGTTTAGAAACTGTTTGCCTGTGTTTTGAAGTATTTTTTACGCAACATAAAACTTGGAGAACTGTTTCGTTCGATTTGGGAATTCCTTTGGTATTTTAATTAATTAGAGTTCCGTTTCCTTTCAATGCGATATTTTACGATTTGTTTTGTAATTCTTGTTACTACATTTTACGTTTTCGTAACTTTAAAAGCAAGAGTCTTATTGTCTTTTTATCTCATCATCTCTCAACGAGATTATCTGGTCGTGACCGCAAAATGTCTAGACCAATGAATCATCTAGAAAAGTTACTAAAAAAAACTAACTAAAGGCGACCATGACGCATTTCATAAAAAAAGAAACAATAGTCTTATTTCGTATCAGATGACGTATCCTTTCCAGTTCTACTTGTAGAGTTGTTTGTAGAAGTGAGTCAGCTCATTAAAGTAATTAACAGTAGGTCCTGAAGGTCGTTGATAGTTTATAGCTCATCTGGGGAATTAGCTGATTCAATTCAGTCATGAACTGTGCTCTTTGGTGAACTGTATACTTGGCATTTTCTGTTTTATTAAAACTGAAAAGTTTTGAAAAGAAGGTGATAGAGTCTGAAATTTGAACCAATTTTGATTTCATGTAAAGTTTTCGTGAAAATCTTTGTGTTTTATACAACGTGTAACAGAAAGGGTATATGCATCGAGAAATGTGTGAATCTACCCATGAAAATGAACAACTTTCCCTAAGGAACAAAGGTCGAAATACGAAAAAAAAAATTTGACTGCCCATACTAAATACGCTATCAGCTGATGCATTTTGTATGAAAGGTCACAATTTTTTTTTCGTTTTTCGACCTATGTTCCTTAGGGAAAGTTGTTCAGTATCATGGGTAGATTCACACATTTCTCGATGCATATACCCTTTCTGTTACACGATGTATTTGATTGACTTGATGAGGATATCATTCGAATAAATTAGGGCAATGAAAATTTATTATTTTGGAGCAGATTATTCACGTGTAAAAATATTTCTTTTAAACCTCCATAGACACCAGAAACACCAGAAGTTGTACAACTTTGTTGATATATATTCATCAAAACAACCAACTCCCATTTTCACTGGCACATAGGCTCTTCAAAACAGCTTGTAAAGTGGCAAATTGCAGTGTAATTTCGGTATTACAAGTTGTAAAGTGTGAAACATATAAAAATGGTGTTGTGGGATTGTAAAGGTGTGGAGGGGATCAAATGCGAAGGGTGCGGTCTTTTCAAAATGGTGAGTTGCGTATATTTCTGTTGCGTGTCGATCGTCTATCATAGTCACGGAAAAATTAATTTAAGATTAATTTAACGTAAAAAAGAAAAAAATGTTGAATAGAAGAGATGAATGAACATTACATTGCATTGACTTTAGATCTTAAGGGGCTTCTTATAACGATTAGGTTTTCAAGTCGATAAACGAAACGACCCCAAACAAAACCGTTTTTGGAGGATGAAACCAGACATAGGAAGTGTTCTTTTTCATAAAAAGTTTAATTTTTCTTGGCGTTGGGTTTGCTCTTCTCACAAATCTTACTAGTTCTAGTCTAGGTATCGATCATGTATGAGTAAAAGCTTACCCGCATTTTAATCTGTCAATCATATTAAGTCTAGCCGTGCGATGTATGACCGTGAATAATTCAGTAACTAGCTATCGATCTACCGTACGAAAGGCGTATTTGTTACAAATCAGACTAGTAGGTATTATACTTGTATTGTGCAGGAATTCGACCTGTGAACCTGAATTTAGCAAAGTATGCAAGGTCTCAGAGATATCGGGCTAATCTGCTTTATAGCCGCACTCATAACTTGCTGAAATCTTCTGATAAGGGAATAACATACATAATCAATGCATTATTGTGTTATTGATAAGCTTACAGCCCAAATCCATTCATATTTGTCTGATAGTAATGATAATTTATTTGCATTATTGATCGAGTTAAAAATAAATTTTATGAAATCTTCGCTCGAACTACATAGATTGTTTGAATCTAGTACACTCCAATAGACAAGTCAGTAAAGTCGTGGGAAAGAATAATTTATCAACAATTTCCACGCCACGTTATCGCCTTTTTCCGTGAAAATCACAGACAGCCTTTATAGATAGCTGTGGCGCCGGTAACTGTATTAGATACAAAATCATGATAAATAACAAAAGTCGGATCGTCAGCGTAAAATTGTTAGTTTACAAACTCACTCGTCAGTTTATAAACTTTCGGTTGAAATTAATTTTAATATAAATTAATTTCGGTAGTAATTTATTATTTTCTTTCTTTCATATTCGTATAACTTTCGGTAGGTTAGGTTAGGTTAATTTATAAATTTCATGATCTAACGGTTTATGCAATGTTACGGTGACATATCGAATACAAAATAACAGTAATACTTTCTAAGATCTCACAATTCTCTTTCATGGAATTGACTCGCAAAGGCATTGGTGTCGATCGATCGACACAAGTCAAAACAATTTTCTTCTTTTCATGTATTAGGAATCCTTTAACACACGTTATTTGGGCATGAGTTTCGTTTCCGTCACTCCATTCATTGATTCAACCATATCAGATTTGCATAGAAAATATTATGAATAAGCCTCCAGAGTACCATAATCCAATGTAGTTGTCATTATGTAAATTATCTGTATGTTCATCATCACTCGTATTCATTATGCTAATAAAACAGGAAGCTCTCTGAGATTTAATAAAAAATGGCTGGATTCCTTTGTTCTTGTTGAAAAATAGGACGATCTAGATTTCTGTCTCTGTCTAGTTGCGTTTTATTGTTGGAATACCCGTTTATTTTCGAATATATCGGTCACCAGTGCAGACGTCAAGAAAAGTAGCCACATCGCAAAGATTTTCATAGCTTTTTCTGAACTTTTTCTTTGTTCGGAATGTATAAATATCTGAAGAGATACCTCTCAGACAGAATAGACACTGGAGCAGGAAATTTAGAAACACGGCTAAAACAGTCTATTTTCGTTCTCATATTTGCCCGCCACGTACTCGTACGTATGTACGTACACGTAAATTACCCGAAAGCTTACGGTACGGGGCGTAGCGTAACCATTGTTTTGTGGGAAACCAGCGAGCTGGGACCATGAGGCCCATTACTTCTTTTTAGTCCAGTACGTAAGAGACTTAGAGATAGCATTAATATCTTACATGAGCTATTAGTCAGCTAATTTGTCAGAGATACTAATTAAATAATTTGTACGTTAATTTAGGTATAAAGAAAGTTTAATGATCCTAATCTCACGCACGAATTATTTTTGTATAATCAGCAACCTATTTGAGCCGTATATTCCCTGTTGTTATACACCTCCTCCAACGCATGGGGGATAAGTATCGTTTTTATACAATGTTTAGAAATGATTCTTTTTGTCCCATTTCTACTCACTGCCCCTTACAAAATTTTCTTATTGACCGGCTGTAGTAATAAATGGTAAATCGAACACTAACTGTTGCCTAGAAATGCTTAATTTTTATGCACTCTCCTTCTCACAACTTTTTCTAAACTTACTGGACTATTCAGTGGTAAACCTCGTTAGCATAGTCACCTTGATAGCAGTGTGGATGGGAGCGATGATACCATTGTGCCCGTGTGAAATAGTGCCACAGTCAGTGTACTTATTTATAGTGCCACAGTTAGGCCCGTATTTATAAAGCGATCTCAAGAGTGAGAGCAATATTAAGTATGGATTTGACAGGCCGTTTTGTACTGAAATGACATTTCTGATACAAAATCAAACTCGCTGTCACTCTTGAGAGCTGATTATAAATACGGGCCTTAGAGTACCTACATGCGTACTTACCTGGTTATAGCTTACACGCATTAGTAAAACGACAATCTCCAGGAACTACATTTTCTTTTTCTTCTATCTACATACATACATAAAATCACGCCTTTATCCCTAATGGGGTAGGCATCTTTCTATCTATCAAGCCGTATTCTAATAAATTGTCCTTCAGCTATACTAAATAGGCACAGGGCCCAGGATCTATATAAGGACATGCTGAGTCACACTAGCTACATTTGGTTCAGTCGCGTAGTTATATAGGTACGTAAATAGCACCGCGTTATGAGGTTCGCAGTTCGTTGCTCCGACGCACACGATGCTCGTTAATCTGTAGGTTGCTAATTCATAGGTGCTTGCTCTGGTGGATACAGTGTGTGGATATTTAGAACTCAGGTCATAAGAATGTAATAAAAACACCTCAGGGTTTCAAGGTTGACAGTTTTTACTAGCTTTTCGATTTCGACCCATACGTGCAGTTAAATGAATCTTCTCTTGGGAATGAGGAAGTTAACCACAGTAAATGGTATATGATATATGGTATTCGATGTACTTAAACTAGTCCGTCCAGCTGGTTTTATGTACTTGGGTAGATTAGATAGGTATGCCTCGTTCCATTCAAAACAGACCGATCCTCTTTAAAACCTATGACGTGGTTTTAATCCATAAATAACCGAATAACCATACTTCGTTTCATATTCTAGATCTAGAGCTTATCTTTGCTAGCTATCAAATTAAAGCTCAGGCAGCCCTGTGGTTTATGGTCAACCATGTCCGATGGCACAGAATATACGATAGCCGGTTCGCTTCGCCCACCGCTTTCCCTAAAATGTGTTACGGTTACTGTTATCTATTGTCGTGAAATGGACGCCGATACGTTTTACGTAGGCAGTAAATATTTCTAAAGTTAACAAATATCAACTTTGTATTTTTTTTTCATTATAAACATGTCAATAAGTATAAAATGTCACAATAAATTAAAATTAAAACACAATCCAATTTAAAATGTTCCTCAAGATTTATCAGATTTGGCGAAAACATCTTTTATTGGCCTCTTCTACCTTTATCTACATATACCTATATGTAGATACAACAAAGGTAGAAAAAAACGTGACTAGAATTCGATATAAAGACAAAGAAAGTTAGAAATGGTACGGACGAGTGAGTTGAGGAAAAAGTTTTGTGTTTGGGCTGTCTTATACCTCTGGTTATATATTCTGTGCCTCTGGGTAAGTTTATAGGTACTTACAAACTTTGGTAACTTACTTGTTTTGCTACTTGTTTTTCTACTTCTTCTTCGAGTCAATAGTCCAAATAGTAATATATAAATACCTACATAATTTAATAGATTATCCTATATCGTCTCTTGCCAGTATTTGGCGACGGCAATTGCGTTATCAGTCGCCAGATTCATAAGTGGTCAGATCGAAGCCCTGGTGCAAATTAGCAGGTCATGTTTTTAAATTAAATTGTCTATTAGCAGTCGCGCTTAAAAAAACTGCAATGTATACGTTGTTATAGCTTTTAAATTTATAACAGTTATTACAATTGATTATGGGCTCATTTACCTGACCGACTGTTCCCCGGCTCAGTTACACCTGACCGGGTCCCGACCGCGGTATGCCAGTCGCTATGTCGTTACGGCCAACGGGCGTGATAACGACCGCTATGAGAATGCCGGTCAGCGCCTGCGCATGATAACGGGCGAAAGTGGTCAGCTGCGCTAGATTTTTTACTGCAACTGGTGATGATTGTATAGGTATACTACCCTTTAGGACTTACCTTTGATATTGACGGATTGTAACTGATAAAGACATAGTTTATATTGATTAACTGTTCATATATGTGATGAAAGGGGTTTCAATTATAACTATGGGACCGTCAATGAATGCATTCATTTCGATGAATAGAAATCTGTTCACTTTGATAGATTAATGTTGATCAATCAAGCAGAAAGCTTTGTGTATTAATTTTATAAAAAGTCGAATCTGTGGACACTTTAGACAGATTTCCGAGCAGTGCAGAACTTCATGTTTACAGGAAATTCTGCTGCTTTTTTCATAGATTTCAACCTTATTCTGCCTGCTTATCTCTATGACGTGTATGAGGGTAAGATGGTGTTGTGGTTATTTGCTGACAAGGCACCACTCCTGCTCATTACTGTGATTTCTATTTATCTTTAAATTCCTTTGGATAACGACTTAAATTTTCTTCTAATCAGCAGCAGAATGGTTTTTTTTCCAGTAAATGAATTTATTTTAATAGATCAAGTTTTAATTTTTCACAATCGAAAGTAACTATTCCTTAACAAAAACAACTGAGAATGGTGTGAAGTGTCTAATTACCGCGAAATTCCTCATTTGGGTGTGAAGTGTCGGTATTTGTAAAGTTATGTATTATGCAATCTGTTTCGACTGTCGGTCTATTTGCATTTGTTACACACATTCATAGCGGCTAATGACTGATTGTCCTGTACGGAATTTACTTATAAATTGGTTCAGTTCTAAATATTTGCACACAACGCAACACTTTTGTAATTTGATAAGTATAAGTCGTTCGTTTAAAGAAACGATTTAAAAATGGCGTCCGCTCGCTTCGTGATTGGTCCACCTCGCATGCGTTCTCGCTCTACCTAATAGAGAGTGAGCGAGAACGCATGCGAGCGGCGGCCATTTATAAATCATTTCTTTAAGTGAACGAGTTATATGGGTTTTCTCAGCGATACATCACTCCCAAAACAACGTCCTGAGCAGCAGAGGTCTAAGCCCCAGTAGGTAGTTGCTGGATTTAGTCTTCGACTCACTACTTCGCTCCAAGGACAGTTTGTGATTGTGACCAAGTCGTCACTGGAAAAGGAGGAAATTAAAAATAATTTGATCATAAAAAATTGTGACCTAAGCACGCAGGTAGACTGACATTCTGGTAAAGATCGCTTCTGGACGCGAGTTACTTTGTGCAGAGGCGTGGAGATCCTGGGAAAGCCCTGTCTCCTGCAATGGATGTGTTTCGGCATAAACATGGCGGTATATTTATTTTGTCATCTCTTTGTTCCAGTGTGGCCGGCTGGTTTCTCGTCCCGCGATGTCGAAGAAGCCGGCGGCGACGCCCACCTTGCACAAGGTGATCATGGTGGGGTCCGGGGGGGTGGGCAAGTCCGCTCTCACGCTGCAGTTCATGTACGACGAGTTCGTTGAAGACTACGAGCCCACCAAAGCTGACAGCTATAGGAAGAAAGTAAGTCGATTTCGGGGATTGTGTGTAACAGCTAAAATAGATCTACACACACAGGTCGCAGTGGCTGTTGGTCTGTAGGCGCATCCCCTCAATTCCAATTCATAATCGTAGGTGTTGGAGGAAATAATAAACGAAATATTCTGTTCTAAGATGCATTTATTGGTCAAAGTTTTCACCATAAATAAACCGCGATAAGAATATTGCTCCACATTGTAAGTGCCTTATCATGTAGCATTCGCTCCGCCCGTCTACTCTCGACAGCCGGGCAGCCGTGTCGCAATAAACAATATCATGATCAGATGTTACAGAACTGATATGAGATTGAGAAATTCACATTTTATTCGTGCTGTATGTTGTTATTACAACACATAGATAGGTATTTGGACTTCCTCCGGCAGCTCATTTCTTTCAGTGCATAGTTATTTAGCCTGTATTGTCCTAACCAAACTGGTAATACACCTGTAACTCTTATCTTTGAACCCTCTTATCCCTCGTGGGAATCGACTCTACAGCCTTGGAAATCAGAGCCATGGTTCAGACCACAAAGGCCATTACCGGTGAGGGGTATTCGCTTACCTAGTTCTCGGCATTTTACTTGACATTGAACGGCACAGTCCACGCATCGAAAATTCTATCATATAAAGTCAAGCGTCGAAGGGTAAATTTTAGATGAGTAAACTTTCCCGCTACCTCAAGACGTCTGGTCTGGAGGCTTCTGGAGGTAACGATATATGTATCTTGTAAACCGAGTTTAGGTATGAGTATTGCCACTTTGTTTATAAAATAAACAGTATAAAACTTGAACGTGTTACAATAATGAATACATGACCGGATTGAGTGCAATAAATATTCATCTCATAAAAGAGCCGCCACGCTTTCATGGAAGATTTACATGTATTGTGACCATCTAATAGTCACAGTCTACAAAATTTACATTTGCAAACCCTAATTTGAATATGAATGCAAGTGAAATCAGCGCAATTTCAATAAGAATGGTTTCTGATAAATTGTTAATGTCAATGTTTATAAACAATTCTACAATGAACGTGTAATGTGTGTGTGTATGTGTGCTCTCCTCACCCAATGAACATAGAATTAACTGTGCTCTACCTACCTGTACGAACAAACATTATAGAAAGTCCCTCTAGTTTTCTATCTATCCTACATGAAAAATGACAAGTTAGAAAGAATATTGCGTTCAGATTGAAACTATAAATTGCGTCAATGAAAAGAATCAGCCACTGACGGTAAAGTCTTGAATCAAAAGTTGAACAACGGGCGTTATAACTAACTGTAGGACCTTTTAATTTAGTATAGTAAGTAAGTAAGTATCTGCAGATCGGCACCTGTTTAATCTAGTAACTCCTTCTCTTCCAGGTGGTCCTAGATGGCGAAGAAGTTCAAATAGACATCCTCGACACAGCCGGCCAGGAGGACTACGCGGCCATCAGGGACAACTACTTCCGGTCGGGCGAGGGCTTCCTGTGCGTGTTCTCCATCACGGAGCCAGAGTCCTTCGACGCCACACAGGAGTTCAGGTAGATGCTCTCCATCATCACAACATCCTCACAGGGACTAGCATCAGGGACAGCTACTTCCGGTCGGGCGAGGGCTTCCTGTGCGTGTTCTCCATCACGGAGCCAGAGTCCTTCGACGCCACGCAGGAGTTCAGGTAGATGCTCTCCATCATCACAACATCCTCACAGGGACTAGCATCAGGGACAACTACTTCCGGTCGGGCGAGGGATTCCTGTGCGTGTTCTCCATCACGGAGCCAGAGTCCTTCGACGCCACGCAGGAGTTCAGGTAGATGCTCTCCATCATCACAACATCCTCACAGGGACTAGCATCAGGGACAACTACTTCCGGTCGGGCGAGGGCTTCCTGTGCGTGTTCTCCATCACGGAGCCAGAGTCCTTCGACGCCACGCAGGAGTTCAGGTAGATGCTCTCCATCATCACAACATCCTCACAGGGACTAGCATCAGGGGCAACTACTTCCGGTCGGGCGAGGGCTTCCTGTGCGTGTTCTCCATCACGGAGCCAGAGTCCTTCGACGCCACACAGGAGTCCAGGTAGAGTAAAAGCCTGGTGGGTGGCGCTTGTCTCACAACCCTGACCTAAAGCTTAATGTATAAAATTGAAAAATTTATTTACATGGCAGTAAGCCTCGCTTCGCTCGTGGTTTACGTTAATATATCTCGATAATAGTAGAAATCTCGGCCAAGTTTATTATACTAGCCCAAACTGTCCCACTGCTGGGCAAAGGCCTCCCCTTTATTTTTCCAGGCTTCCCGATCCTTAGCTGTTTCCGACCAGTTTGGATCAAACGCTGTGATGTCATCCCGCCATCGCTTTTTTGGTCTCCCTCTAGGCCGACGTTCTTGAGGGATCCATTCGGTAGTTAGCTTTGCCCACCTCTCTGGATGCATTCTGGAGACGTGACCGGCCCAGTCCCACTTGAGCTTTGCAGCCTTTTTGCCCACGTCTGTGATTTGAGTTTTGGAGCGGAGGGTGGTGTTCCTGATGCGATCGATCCTTTTAACACCGAGTTAAATAACGTAAAATTTCGCGCCCGTGATATGAGTTTATCTTCATTCTGCCTCAATCAGTATGTGAAATATTTAGCTTGCTACGCTCGCGATATGAGTTTATTCTGCCTCGGTCAGTGTGTGAAATATCGCGCTTGCTACGCTCGCGATAACTCAATTCCAAGTTAAACATGATGGTTCCTTCTGAATAGCATGATTTGAAGTACTATTTACATGCTTTTTCCAGAGAACAAATCTTACGCGTGAAAAACGACGAGAACATCCCGTTCCTACTGGTCGGCAATAAGTCAGACTTGGCGGAGAAACGGCGCGTGCCTCTAGACGCGTGTCGCGACCGCGCGCACAGCTGGCAGGTTCCATACGTCGAGACATCGGCCAAGACCAGGGACAATGTTGATAAGGTGAGCATTATAATATCGTCAACCCGTGTCAGTCTACTGCAAGACATAACCTCAACTTATAGGCAGGCCCAAAGCACGCCACTGAGATAGTCAGTTACTACTTTTTTTTTAGAAATTCGTGAAATGTCGAATTACTGCGCGAACTAATTCGCTCACAATAAAATAATACGTAGATTTTTTACAGGTCCATAAATTCATTTCGGTATTAGACATTCTGTACTACGTTGTAGGCAGACGAAATTTCGTGAAATGTCGAATTATTGCGCGAACTAATTCGCTCATAATAAAATAATACGTAGATTTTTTACAGGTCCATAAATTCATTTCGGTATTAGACATTCTGTGCTAAGTTGTAGGCAGACGAAATGGTCGCATTTATTTTTTGATAAATTAAATCCAGATATTATGTAATAAGTTGTAGGCATACAGACAGGTCGTATTTACTTATGAAATGTATTATTTTTATTTATTTTGTCGCATTCATTTTGTGTGTTGGTGATGGGCCATTCAATATAGTACGACATATTTCAGGAACTTTGAATTTGAAGTTGGTAAGATCATTGCTATTGTTCTTCGCGATGGGTAAACACATTTTATCCCATAAAACTGAACTGTTTTCCATCACCTACATGTTTTTGGGATTATCATCTTTTGTTTTATGATAAAGCCATTATGTTGTTCAAATTTTCTGAATCGTGTCGTCCTATATAGCCATATGTGCCTAATGTGTGTGTGTGTGTGTTGGGCTGACGGCTGACGGGTGTTCCTATCTCAGGTATTCTTCGACCTGATGCGTGAGATCCGGTCGCGCAAGTCGGACGAGGCGAAGGCGACCAACGGGGATGTCAAGGGGAAGAAACGCAGGCGGATCAAATGCAACATATTGTAGAACCCGGGAAACAGAATGGCCGATTATACCGAGCTG
This sequence comes from Scrobipalpa atriplicella, assembly GCA_029255725.1. Lineage (NCBI taxonomy): Eukaryota > Metazoa > Arthropoda > Insecta > Lepidoptera > Gelechiidae > Scrobipalpa > Scrobipalpa atriplicella. The sequence goes on from JARACY010001805.1 coordinate 49,183, forward strand.
CGATTTTGGCCGATTTTAATATGGAGCTAAGTCGGGTGGGCTTTTTCTTCCGAGCTGAGATTACAGCTGATTTTACTGAGTAGCTGCGATTTTGGCTGATTTTACTGAGTAGCTAAGTCGAATAGGCCGATTTTACCGAGCTGCGGTGGTTAGAGGCCGATTGTATGATGCTAATTCGGATTGATTTTACTGGGCTGCTCAGTTTGTAATACAATTTGCATAGCCCGATTCTAACGTGTTTCTAAGTCAGATAGACGGATGTAACGGTCTATTCGACTTAAAAGCACAAACTCAGCAGTGGCTAAGTTAAATGGCGCGATATGAGCTAATTCTACCGAACTATTAAGACTACCGAATCTGAGATTCACTAGGATCGTCTGTTCATTCCTAGCTTAGCTACTTGTCGAACTGACCAATTATGTCCAGCTTTTCCTATCAATTCTAAGTCGATATCGGCCGATTCTGACACGCTTCTCAGTAAAATTGGCAGATTCTGCCGGCTCTGTCAGCTTGTTAAGTCAACGTGGTTAAGTTCGAGTGATGTTGAAAAACTGTGTCTGTTATAGATTGTGTTTCTGTTTTGGTAATGGTTCGCGCACAAGCTCGGCAAGGAAGTGTGGACAATTATAGTATTTATACTTATCGAATTCGAATATTATTTGTAATCGGTTAATATAGCTTAGCTTGGCTAAGAGTGCATTTATATAACGATTAACATCTAAGGCCCAGTCCAGTTCTTATATCTGTATAAGAGCTATTTTGTAATGTTTGTAATTATTGGACTTTTTACTCAACTTGGGCTCGACAGTCGACTCGAATATACTCAAATACATGGTGTCACAAAAACCTACTATGTGATGGTTTGTATGGGGTTGTTATACTCTCATGAAATTCTAAAAAAAAACATACATAACCGTAAATGATTCGACTATATATAACGTTTTTATTCAAACTATGCTTCTGCGGATTTGTTGTTAATTTAAGGTTTTTGTCTCATCTTGTATTTTAAAAATGAAATGAAAAAGAATATGAAATCAGTGAACCTAATTGAATGGAAATATGTTGTGTGTAGTTACAGCCAGGCTTTTGTAAAAATGTATAATGTTGGTATTTGACCATTTTGGTGCTGGCTACAAAACATAGTACTTTTCATAATGAAACTCATTTTAAACAAAAAAGTTTCATCACGGAAAGTATTTCATAATTAAATGTAATATATAAGCTTTGTGCTTGCATGATATTTTGTATTGTAAACCGGTATTCATTTCCGAATGCAAACCATTTGTATTAAATCGTTTCATTGCTATTTTTCGTCACAATTAGATCGATACTTAATTTATAAAAAAAGAAAGATTTGTTGTTTTATTATAATGAAATAACTCAAAAACAACTGAAACTTCCCTTTTAAACTGCAGGAAAATAACAGACTCCCACGGAAAACTGTAGTTAACCTTTTCGCCGCCAAGCAATGCAAACAAAAAATTGCCACCAGCGCCACGCCAATTTTCAAAACAAATCAGACTTTTCTTATTTTATATTACAAATCGAATACATACCTAAGAGCAAAAGTTTATAAATCAAAGTAGAAGGTACAAAAAATAAAATATGCGAAATGAATACACGATACAGTTTTAAAATTGCCAGTTATAACATAAATCTGTGTCTACTTTGTGTCGGCTATAGCCGTCAGTGGCGCTGAGGGCAAGTCGCGAACTGTCGTCTATAGCCGTCAGTGGCGGTGAAAAGGTTAACTTATACAAAAAATAGCAATGAATCGAAAACTCACTCAGCGAACTCGACAATAAGAACAACCACTAAACTACATAAGCATAACATATAAGTAACGATAAATAGCAAATAGTTTTTACTTGAAAGGAGTTTGGAAGTCGGCCGGATAAATGTAAGTTTTGTATTTATTCTACATAAGTGCTAATATGTCGTGTTTGGTGAAGAGGTTGCGGGCGCCATTTTGTTTTGCCAAGTTAGTAGAGAATGTTGCACCTTTTTTTTATATAAAATGTGTTTTAATACCAAGTAAAGTATAGATAAAACAGCAAATGAACCGCTTTAGGCAAGCGCAAGCCTTATGCTTGTTTGTCACCTAATTTATTTTATAGCAATCTCTGTTAACTTGTAACATTATTTACAAACTTGGCATAATTAAGCATTTGGGTCCATCGAAGTATGTGTGTGCACTAGACGGGAATCGTCGAGCAGTCCTTAGGATATCGCTTCGCACTATCTATATAGGCTTGTGTCTTTATTACTAGATTAAATTCACTAGACGTCTAATGATAAAAAAGGTTTTTTAAAGGAGAATCAAGAAATAAGTAGTGTTTTTATAACAAACTTTTAAGTAATGTCTTGACTGTCTTCAAAAGAATAAGTTACAGAATAAGGATATTTATAAGCTGATG